>BQNB010068694.1:0-31703 GCA_026074375.1 Tanacetum coccineum
CCTGTGTGGGTGGCTTGTTCCTCCTTTCTCCAGCTCTTTGCTGGGCAAAATGTCTCTTTCTCTGGTTGATAAGTTCTGAAAGCAGTTTTTCTTTTTCAGCTTCAGAGTATTTTTCTCTTTCTTCTGCTTGTAACCTCTGTGCTAACTCTTCATCAGCTTCAATTCTAGCTTGTATGTCTTCCCATTCTTCAATATTTAAAGAGCTAGCTGCTTTATGTGCTTTGGCAATCCTCTGCCTCTCTTCTTCATCAAGTTTTTCTTGTAATCTCAGAGCTGCTTCATAACCAAGTGTTTTTTATTCTTGTTGCCTTTTTGTCTTGGTCATAGCCTATTCAGACTCTTCCATTATACCTTTACCTTTATCTTTTGTCTTTGCTGCACTCCTTTTGATGTACACTAAACTTTCAGTAGCAATATCATCAACAAAGTCACTAGCAGTTATAACTTCAGGGCTGGCAGTACTAATTTCTGCACCAGCAGTAGTAACTGGTACATTAGCAGTGGTAAAATTTATACTAGCAGTAGAAACACCCATCTATACCAAAGTAATCCCCTCATCTTTATCAATTTGAGCAATTTTCCTCCCCTGTTTGGAAGGATCCTCTTGAGGCAAATAATCTGAATATGAACCTTCTTCATCTAAAAGAACTAGTCAGAGTTTTCTTCTTGACTTGCTGAGCTTATCCTTTTTCTCCAACCTCTTTACCTTCTTGATAAGCTTTGTAAAAGTTGTACCATAGACTTTCTTTGTCTGCTACAAGTCTGTCTCTAAAGCTACAACTCTGTCTGACAATTTTGTAACCAAATCCATCAATTCATTATGTTGCATTATGCCCTCATCACTTCCAAGTGTGTGAACTCTTAGGAAAGGTGAATCATGAGGCATGGATGGGGTCTTATCAATGTTACCACTGCCATGTCATGCATCTAAGCTAGTGACAGTAGTGGCAGCCCCTCCATGTCTGACATCCACAACTGTGGAAGCAGCCTCATCTGCTACATTGGTCTGAGTAGGAGATCTGGGCTGAGGAACCACAGATTCTTGTTTGGTAGTTCTCCTAGAGGGTAATGAACTTGGTGGTTGTGAGGTTGATGGAGCACTGGTGGGTGTGTGATGGGACTCAACTGGGACTGTTGATCCTTCACCCTGAACAAGCATTGTTGGAAATAATGGAATGTCCACCCCAGTATAACCCTTAGAAGCCCTCCTCATATTGCTAAAAAGGTTTTGTGTAAGGGTAGGAGAAATATAAGTTCTGTTGTGATGTAGAAGCAGTCTCTTGTGCTTGTTTAAAAAGACTTGAATAAATCTTGGATACATCAAAATTTTGTGTTTACTTTCCAAGTTTTTTACCATTCCATCAAAAATCATCTAAGAGAAATTAAAAGTTTTATTTGTGGCCAAGCAAATGATAGCAGTTGCTATATTGCTACTAAATTGTTCCCAAGCAGTTTTCTTAGAACTTAAACAATGAAGGATGGTATGGATCAAAAACCTCTCTTGAGGGAAAAAGTATCCTTTTTGAAAAATTAATTTGTCAGAATTAGACACATACCCCATAAGAGCAAGTTGCTCAAAAATTTCAGTAGTAGGCAAATTACTAATACCATCAGAATCTTCTAACTTGAGATGCCTCCTAATAGATGCCTCAGAAACAATCTTAACTTTCACATCTATTGTAGCAGTTATTTCCATCTCTCCAATATCTAGTGTTTTGGCAGCAGCAGTGTTCCAAAACTGCTGGATGAGTAAAACATAGATAGTGGGATTTTCTGTAAGAGCATACCATATATGACTAGAATTGAGAAAATCCACTATCTGGTGAAATCCTTCACTTCCCTCTGTTTTCTTTAAGTAAGCGACCATGTTGTGCGTGTCACATAACTCCAAATTCGACATTGTTGATTGAGAAAAGATTGATTAAGGTCTGGGTTAGGTTCGTTTATGAGAGTATGTGTGTTTGGCAAAGTCAATTGAGATTATATATAGAGCACTTAAGGTTTTGATTAGACCGACTGAATAAAATTGATTCTTTATCTTGAAGAAATCTTATGAGTGAAAGAAAGATCAAGAATTATCCAAATTAAGGACACCTATAAGCGAAATATTTAGCAAAAATATCTCAACGGCTATATTTAATTACCAAAAATCTGTTATGCCCCAAACAGTACTAACGGTATTATAGCAGTACTAAATTTAGCCTAATAGTACTAAGTAATGCCCAACAGTACTAAGTTTTAGACTAACAGTACTAAATAATGCCTAGCAGTATTAACTTTTGAGGTACCAGTTTTAACCTCAAAGTCATTCCAAAAAGCATTTTCATCATCAATTTTGATTCTCACAAGCTCTCTTTCTGTTTTTATTCTCACTTTTTCTCTCAATTCTTTTTCTCACTGAATCACTCTGTCTGTATTTATTTTCTCTCAATTCTTTTAAACTCGCTTTTTCTCTCTGTCTGTTTTTGCTTTCTCTCAATTCTTTTAAGCTCACTTTTTCTCTCTATCTGTTTTTGCTTTCTCTTAATTCTTTTAAGCTCACTTTTTCTCTCTGTCTGTTTTTGCTTTCTCTTAATGTTCACAGTATTAATTATAACATCAGTAGTAAGTTAGGCCAACAGTACTAACTTGAATTGCATCATCAGCTGCTGTTTCAAGCATCATTTGTGCATACTCCGCTACGTATTAACACAATTATCATCCCCTCAATCAATACTTTAGAGGTTAAGCACTCCAATACTTGCAATCAGATATTGAAATCTGCCAACACCAAATGCCTTTGTGAGCAAATCTGTAATATTCTGATATGTGTGAATTTTGATCATCTAAATAATCTTCTTCTCATTTGAATCTCTGATGAAGTGATGTCTAATCTCAATGTGCTTTGTCTTTGAGTGAAACACTAGATTCTTAACTATGCAGATGGTGCTTTCATTGTCAATGAAAATCTTGGTATTCATGAAGTTGTAACCATAATCCAGCATTTGATTTTAAATCCAAAGTACTTGTCCATAGCAACTAGCAGCAGCTACATACTCTGCTTCAGTAGTAGAGTTAGCAACTATAGTTTGCTTCTTGCATTGTCATGAAATCAATCTGCTTACAAGAAATTGACAACTTCCTATTATGGATTTCTTGTCTAAACTTGCACCAGCATAGTCACTGTCAGTATAAGCTTCCAAGTCAAATGGTGAGTCCTTAGGATACCAAAGGCCCAATTTAGGTTGACCTTTCAAGTATCTAAAGATTCTTTTCACAGCATGAAGATGTGAAACTTTAGGTGTGACTTGAAATCTTGCACAAGCACATACAGCAAACATTATATCAGGCCTTGAAGCTGTTGGGTACATCATTGATCTATATAATTGAACATCAACATCTTCAGCTTCTACATCCTTGAGTAATGGCTTTGAAGTATCCATAGGTGTACTTGCTGTCTTCATAGTTGAAAAGTCAAACTTCTTCAAGATTTCATCCACATACTTATCTTGAATAATGAAAATCCCATCATCTTTCTGAGTCACTTATAGTCCTAAGAAAAATGTATGCTCTCTTATAGAACTCATCTGGAACTTCTTATGTATCATCTTTTCAAACTCAGTACACATCTCATTCCTTGTAGACCCAAAAATGATATCATCTACATATACTTGTACTAGTAGAATATCACTTTTGACTCTTTTAATAAATAAAGTCTTATCTATCTAGCCTCTCTAAAATCCATTGTCTAATAAATAGGTAGATAGAGTCTCATACCAAGCTTTAGGGGCTTGATGTAGACCATATAATGCCTTTTCTACCTTATAAACTCTGTCAGGGAACTTTGGATCTTCAAACCTTGGAGGTTGACAGACATAAACTTCTTCTTCAATTTTGCCATACAGAAATGCACTCTTCACATCCATTTGGTACACAACAAAGTCATTAAATGAGGCATAGGTTAAGAACAGCCTAATTGCTTCAATCCTAGCAACTGGAGCAAAAACCTTATCATAATCTATTCCTTCTTCTTGAGTATAACCCTATGCAACTAGTCTTTCCTTGTTTCTAATTACAATACCTCTCTCATCTTTCTTGTTCCTGTAGACCCATTTTGTTCCAATGGCCCTCTTGCTATATGGTAAATCAACCAAAGTCCAAACCTTCTGTAATTTAAACTATAAAAGCTCATCCTGCATTGCTTCAATCCAGCTTAGATCTGTCCAAGCTTAAATCACCTTCTTGGGTTTTACTTGTGATAGAAAACAAGTAAATAGACAAGTATAAAGGTCTTCATGAGTTTTCCCTTCATAAATAGCACTAATAAACCCTTGTTCATCTTCTTTCAGAATCTTGGTCATACCCTTCTAGTTTGAGGTGCTAAATGTAGATCTCAAATAAACTGTTAAGTGACGATCTTTGTGAACTCTGTTGTTGCCAATATGACTTACAAGCATTAGAAGACACTAAATTATTCATGTCTCCTCCTGCAAAAAAGTCTTCACCATCATAAGCACCACCAAATATGCCAGTATCTTCCAAATTAGGCATCTTTGGATCATCTGGAGGATTAGCATTAAAATAAGATAACCCATTAAAGTTAACAAGTGGACTAGCAGTATAAATACTGTTAGTGCTATTAACATCAGCGTCCTTTGTTCCAGCAGTATCAACAGGAGAACTAACAACAGAAACACTGTTAGTGCTGTGAATGTTAATTTCAGCTTCTTTCCTTTGAATAATCAACCTTTCAAATTCTCTTAAACCCTGATCATCCTTGTCATCTTCTTTTACTGGATCCTCGGTAGTTTTTTTTTCAACATCATCATCAACCTTATCATCTGAGCTTTTAAGACTTGAAGAGATAGGTGAATCAGGAGTCCATAATGGTAGCAGTATATACTCATGACTAGGTATTGTCTTCTTCCCAGTTTACACTCATTCCCCCCCTTAACTTTCTTTGGTACATGCATTACCATTAGTTTGATTACCTGCAACAACTAGCTTATAATTTATAGATTTTGTCAGTGTATCAATATCAAAAATCCATTATGGTCCACTCCCTGTAACATTAGGTTTATTTTCAAGAAAAGTAATGTGCAAGGTCTCCTCTACTATCCTGGTTCTATTGTTAAATACTCTAAATGCTTTACTATTAACAGAGTACCCAACAAAGAATCCCTCATCAGCCTTCCCATCAAACTTACCTAGGTGATCTAAGGTGTTAAGAATAGTAACAAGACACCCAAATGGCCTCATAAAGCTTATTGTTGGTGATCTACCATTAAAAAGTTCATAAGAGGTCTTGTTGTGAGGCTTAATTACCATATACCCCTATTTTGTACAATAACAAGCAGTATTAACTCTTCAGCCCAAAAGGTAGTAGTAACTTTGATAAGCTAGCATAGTCCCTAGCAGCCCCTATTAGGTATTTTATTTTTCCTTTTAGCTACTCCATTTTGTTGTGGAGTCCTAGCAACACTAAATTCTCTCTTAATCCTTTTCATCTCACAGAACTGATTCATTTCCTTATTCTTAAATTCAGTTCCATTGTCACATATGATTATTTTAACTCTGTAATTTATTTGATTTTCTATTCCTAATATAAAATCCTTAAGGACTTCCACTAGTCTCATCCCCTAGTTGCTAAACAATAAATTCCAAGCTAAATCTACTAAAGTCAACTGTGACAACTAGGCAGTAACATCTTTTTCATTATACTCTTTTACAAAAGTTAGACCAAATAATCCATGTGCAACATTGAAGGTTGGCGTTTATCTCACAGTTTTGGTCTTACAAGAGGCTTTATGTTGCTTTCCTTTCTAACAAGCAACACATGTATGATTATTTTCAAAAATCTTAAAGGTAAACCTCTTACAAGATTTCCCCTTACAAGTTTGTTCATAGTTTTGAAATTTATATGCCCAACCTCATATGCCAAAGATTAATTCAATATAATGTGGCCATTGCAAGGCGACAAGTTAGACCCTCCTTAAGGAACAACATTCTTAAATCACACTGTACATGTTATCATTCTAGGAATTAAGCAAAACATGAAATACTCATTAGTTAACTTAAAGTCAGAGACAAACAACACTTCAGTGTCAGTAAAAAGGACACTGTTCTTCTTGTCACACATTTGTAAGACACTAAAAAGATTAAACTTAAGCTCCTTAACAAAGTACACATCTTCAAAATCCAATTTTCCTGTCCTAATTTTACCTTTTCCAGTAATCTTACCTCCTTTGGAGTTTCCACCAAAGGCAACAAATCCACCATCAATTTCTTCATAATCTGAGAGGTAGGACTTGTTTCCAGTCATGTGCCTAGAGCACCCACTGTCAATGACTCCTTTTTCCTGCAACTCTAGCTGTGGATTACCCTTCATAAAAAGTAAGAAAATTGATGCTCCTTAGGACCCAAGCCATCACTGACTTGGATCTGCCTTGTGCATCAATATAGTCAAATCTTTTCATTGATGCAGCATTATGTCTGAGACATGGTCTAAAACTTTTTGCTTTGGTCTCCAAACCCAACATGCTGAGGCCTTAACAGCATTAGCCTCATCACTTACTACTGCTTTTGGCCCAACAGTAGTAACATTTCCCTTAACAGTTAATAACTTTTCATTGAAATTACTGTCTTTTTGTTATAATACTTATTAAAGGGACCTTCAACATATGAATGTGCTCTATTAAAACATTTGAATGCTGTCCTTGGCACATTTCAACTGTTGGCCTTGTGTAAAGCAGTATTAATTGTCTGGCAGTATTAAACAGATAATGTTTGCTCTGAAGAGTTTTTTCCTAGCATTAATTATGTGTTTTATAGGATAGATTTCATAAGAATGCTTTGAACAAAATTCTTATTTGAATAGGGTGTGTCCATTCTTTGAGAATATTGGTGATCACTCTCTAGCATTTTCCATACAGGTTTTTCCCACTCATTTTCTTTTCACAGAAATCACAATCTTTGCTCAAATGGTTAAAATTACCACATACATAGCAAGAATTATTTTTAAAAGCAAAAGTAACTTCCTAATTTCTGAGTCATCAAATTATTCTAGTTTCTCTTATTACCTCTAGGACTTTGACTATTTTTCCTAGTGTATTTAGCTTGCTTATTGTTCTCTACCTTCTTAACAGACTCCCTAGGTGATTTCACATGCTCATTAGATTTAACAAATTCTACCTTAGCAAAACTAGGTTTTCTCTGTTTAGACTTAAACTCAGTCTCATTCTCATTCTCGTTGTCAGATATCCAGTCTTCAATAAGTGGTTCACTAATAGACTTAGGTTTTGACACACTAGTCTTAACTTTACTAGTTGCAGCTGAAGGTACACTAGTTGATGACTCACTAAATACATATTCATCCTTATTAGCAAGTACCAAATCAGGTTTAGGAGGCATGAAGTTCCCAGTATAGGGAGGGGGAACAACATGATACCCTTCACCTGTTTTGTACCTATCATTCACCTAACTATCAAATACTTGACTATCAAACACTTGACTATCATACCCCACACCAGACTTGAACTTATCACATATTTGACTATCTAACAATTTCTATATTCATTAGATGAATTTTTAAACTTACTAAGGTAATTTTAAATAATCTCTTCTTTTTCAGCTTTTTCAAATTTCTTTCTTGCTCTGTTAAAAGCATAATCTCTCAACATAATGATCAATTTAAAATCTTTATGTCCTCTTACAAAACACCTCATTATTTTTATACACATCTATCTAGCCTCACAGAATATAGACCTGCTTATAAGCTCCTACATTTTAATTGCGACTTATTAAAACTTGTAAATTATCATAATGTTCTTTGAAGTTTCCATAAATTGTAAACATGCTTTAGAAAAGTTGATACCTCAATGTCTGAGCTTGAAGAACTGAAGAACTTAAAGACGTATAGGCCATAATGCAAAATTGTAGGTCTACTTCAACCTGTCACTCCATTTATACCCAAATCCATCACACTGAGTAACTAAAGCATTTAAGTATCTTCCTTACTGGCACATCCTTCTTGTTGTCTCATGTTTCTACTAGTCACTGATTCTTAGGTGCCTTGCATTCCCTAGCAAAGTGACCTCTTCTGTGGCAATTATAGCATTCCACCTTGGTCTTGTCAAAGCCAATGGTATCAGTCCCATTAACACCTAGATTCCTTCCTGTCTTCTTAAGAAATCTCCTTGCTCTCATTGTCAGCATTGCCATCTGCCACTTCAAGTCCATCTCCTCTAAATCATCAGGATTAATTTGCTTTAGGTCTTCATTATCCAATTGTGAACTGTTAGACTGACTAGCAAAGAAGGAGTAGATCACAGCATCACTCAGACAACACACATATGGTAAAGTAAAGCATCTATTCCATGGAAGTTAGCAGTAGAAACACCATGAGCATCTTAACTGCTTTATTGGTGCTGCTATTATATTGGAAAGACACAAAAGCTATGTATTTTGTGTGTTTTTGGTTTTATGCTAGAGACCAAGATTTCAGCTTCATAAATCTTTAGATTGGTGTACAAGTCATCATGCTTAGATCTTCTAAATCAGGTTTGTCCTCCAAATCAGGGTATGATCTTCCACTCAGATTGGCAGACTTTCTTACTAACTTTAGATTCACAAACTCTTGAGATATAGTTTTTCTCCAATGAATCTCTAGTTGACTGATAAGTTTTTGCAGCCTATCATAGATCTGGTCAAGTCCTTCTGAGCTTTTTCCATTGAAATTCTTATACAACTGTTTAAGAAGTGTCTTTTGTACTTTCTTTGACTCCTTATTACCTCCAAACCTCTTCTCTATAGCTTCCATCAGAGTCTTTGCACTTTTGTAGGTGTTGAACTTTAGTTGATGTTCACTAAGGAGAAGCCATCAACAGAGTTACCTCTTACCTTTAGCGCATTTCTTCCTTGCTAGCTTCTGTTCCAGGGCATAGTTATGAGGTATTGATGTCTCAACACCACAATATTCTTGTTTGCAGGGGTGAGTCCACCATTATGATTACTTCCCAAGAGCATAATTCATTCATTAAGAATTACTGTTCGATTCCTCATTTTCCAAAGCTCAAATTCGCTTAATTGTAGCACAGGAAGTTTTGCAGCAGCCACCACTTGTGCAGAATACTGACTCCCATCTTTGTCTATGAAACAAATAGATCTTGTGTGTAAATGGTTCTTCTTTTCAAAGTTTCTCAAACAAGCTCCGATGCCAGCTTGTTGACCCACTTGAATATCTTGCTAGCTTGTAAAAAGGCTTATATTGTATTGAATAAATCCAAGACCGACTATGGTAGAAACTTGATTGAATATACCAAGACTATGCGTATTCTAATCTATTATACTAAGAAGAATAAGCAATAAAACAGTAACAAACACAATTTTATAATACCAAACTTTAAGCCTCATTATATTAATACGAACACTCTTGATAGTGTTAGGGTTATACAAAACATTGAAGCTATAAATGACTAAATATAAAAAATGAGATATGAACTACATGCCCTAGGGTCTCCTTTTATACACCAAATAACCCTAATGGTCTTACAACCCGTATACTACTCATACATATCTTTTCCTAAAATATCTCATACATATCTCTTTAGCAGCACTAAAATAGACTAATAGTACTAACTAAATGTAACAGCAAAAACTCTTCTAGCAGTAGTAACATTTTGTACTGGTAATACTAATATTACACTAGTAGTAATGACTTATAACTTTTTCTTCAATCTTGAGCAGCAGCAGTAACTCCAACCAGCAGTTGTAACTTGAACCAGCAGTAGCAACAGTTAAGAATCCTTTTATTCCCATAAGAAACTATTCTTTCATTTTCCATTTGCTTTGTCCTTAAAAAGATGGGTAATATATCAAAACATAGCACAAAAGGGTGATTTTTACCAAAATTTAAATTTTTTTACGACACACACCAACCCCCCGCCCCACCCCCCCTCAACCCCCACCCCCCCACCCCCCCTCCCACCCCACGAAAACTGATATTACTAGCTTCCATGGATAGGAATTTATATTACGTAGACACAAAAACCCTCAAAAATACCACCCCCACAATGTGAGGTTTCGCCCTTAGATATTATACCTTTAGCTGTTCGATGTTAAGGAGTGGGCAATCATGTGTGCTATTCTGCAGTTACGAATGTTTTCGCGTGTTTCGTCGCCTTTTGGAACATTTGTATCAGTTATTTTAGGATTATGAGAATGTACCGGTAGCATATTAAATTCTAGAACTTATTTTTGTGATGCATCGTAAGACCGCATAGTAAGTATTAGATTTGCCTGATAGAGGCATTAGATTTATATTTTAAAAAATAAAATTCGCATTATAAATTTGAAGAAAAACCCATGTTAACCCAGTAATTGGTATGATGGACACACCAAACATATAAGAATCCACGACCGTTTCCCAAGCACTCACCTTTATTGCAGATACCCTAGTACATCCCCACTGGGCCATCCTGTTTATCACGGTTCTTGTATTATCTGGTTAATCCGGACTATTAATGAAGACATTGTCCACCCTTAAACCAATCGTACACCCAAAAAGTCTTAGCCATACCTTTATATATACTCGCCTTTAGTACATTATAGTGATAACCCATTTAATTATTTGAGTACACGTTGCTAAGTCCTTATCTGGTAAATACGTTTTGGACGATTTTGTATTCATGTAGTATTTATTTCGCGGAAGAATGGGGAAGAAAAATTAAGTCAATACCCCCATATGTTTGTCAAATGATCTCCATGTTATTTTGATCCACCTCAAATCGGGTCATTAGTTAGATTGTAAATATCAAGCATGTAAAAGCTTAAGTGTAAAGGGGTGCCGTATTATAAACCCTATGTGATGTATTATTGTAATTCAAAAAAAGAGAAAAGAAAAAGAAAATATTGTTTAGAGTTGTGTAGAGAATAGTAGATCATCCGTCGAGTCTTGGCTAGCAACCAACCAAAGTGTATTCGTGTAAATAATTAGCTAACCCTTCTACTCCAAATTCACCCAAATGTATCCCATCCGTTTTCGTTTTCATTATATGTTATCTTACACCTACACCCCACAACCCTTTAAAAGACCTCTTAGATAGTAATGAATAATGCTTGCACCTAGCGGTGGAGGTTTGATCCTTTACCAAGCCTATGGTAATTTATATGCTATGACATTTAAGATGAGTTGTTGATTTACCGTTTCCCCCTTTCTGTTATAATTTATTATACACCTGAGTGAAAGAGAGAATCTCAAACACTTATGTGAGGTGCTAGTATATACTTTATGTGCTTTTAATTACGAGGTCAAGAAGGTTGTGTTATAAAATACTTTTAAAGATTAGGTAAAATGACCACATCATATTGTTATTGTCTAAATGAAAATCCCATTTTACTTAAGGACATTCACATCCAAAGTGTAGGGTATTTTAGGAGGTGTCTTTATACACTTTTTCCGGGTCGTTTAAACTCCTAAATCTGTGTTTATGCCCCAAAAAAGTACTTAATCAATTCCATTTCAGGTATTTATGCATTTTGGAACACATTAAGAGGAAATACGACGTGACTTGGTCTCATTGAGAAGAAAATGGACAAGTCTACAGACCTACACCAACATGATCAAAGAATTATTCACAATGGCTTGGAAGACGCGTCACATATCCAACGTGACCCGTCACCACGAAGATCAAGACGCGTCACATGATTCCACTATTGCTTCAGAGCATACACACCACTCATTATCTAGAATATTCATATTCATGACGGCGTTCACGATGTAAAACGCGACGCGTCATAGCATTTTTCCTATAAATACAAACCAATTTAGGGTTTTGTGTGTGTAACATTAGAATACAAAGAGGTACGAAGCTCGGAGTTTGTTTAGCAGTTGTTGGAGACATATTAGTGCCTAAAAACCCTATTGAACCTCTTCCAATTCAAGTTTAATTAAGTAAGGTTACTGTAATATCCAGTTCATATCTAATGAGTTTGTTTGATTTTATTGTTCTTGCTTTATCTTTAACATGCTGGCTAAACCTCCTAATGTGTATATTTATTTGTATGAAACCTAGAATGTAGACCTTAGTGTGTTGCTTCTTGTGATGGATTACACGTAGGATCTTAGAAAGACCAGCTTTTGTTACATCGTTGTTATATGTCTAGGGAAACGTGATTTGTATAGAAAGGGATCCACGGGTAAAATTCATCATACTACCCTGCCCCCTAAATATTGTTGATCCACTCATAAAATATTTCACATGCACTTATTGTACTCCTAGGCCGTGTAATAGTCTTCATTACTACCTTGCATGTGCGTTGCACTAGAGGGCAACGAAGTAGACGGCGGTTTCGTGTAATTCCTTCATCTTAGGAAATAGTTACACAGAGTCATCACAATTATGACATGGCAACAACACTAGAGAAGCCTAATCTAGAGGAGTAATACATGATTAAATAAACAAAGTCTTTTATCTTATTGTTATCACCAGTAGCTTAGTTAATATTTATTTAATAGCTAAAACCAAACCTCTCTCCAATATAGAATTGCTTGCTTTCATAAAATATAAAAATACAAAAATAATCTTCACTCAACTCCTTAGAATTCTGTAGTACCCCGTGAACAAGCCTTCCAACCAATTCCTCGATTTGAACGAAAAACAACCCCCGATTCTTGCTATATAACTACACAACCAACGACTAGGTGCACTGCCTATGGACATGTAAAACTTCTCGTGTAGAAGTCCAACACGATCGTACATCAGTTGTTAAGTCGAAAGTTAGAAAATTTCCAAGTGTTCAATACATAAACTTAAACCCTCTCCGTAGGTACCAAACTGTTGTCTAGACTACCAAATCGCTGTCAAGTTTCCAAACCGCTGTGAACTCAACAAACCGCCAGAGTATAGTTTAGTAAACCGCTACAAGGAATAAATCTTCAAAACCTGTCACAAACCGCTATGGATAAACCGTTACTATTAAAAAATAATCCTAGGTAAACCGTTGTTAAGAAATTTACACCAAACCGCTGCCAGAAAATCAAACCGTTATGGTTTTGTTTCCTAAACCGCTGTTAAAAGTATAAATATGCAAAAACCTGTAAACCACTACCAAGCAAACTGCTGTGATTATAGTAATAGTAAATCACTGAGACGAAAAACACCAAACCGCTGCCTAAAAATTAAACCGCCAGAGGTTTGTTTCATAAAACGCTATGAGAGGAATAATTCTTCAACACTTGTAAACCGCTGTTTATCCAAACCGCTATCACTAAAAAGACAACGTTGTCACGGTCTATCTGACAAACGCTATCCAATAAGACAAACCATTCGTACAGGTCCTTCTGACAAACCACTTTTCCTACAAGACTTTTCTGACAAAAACCCCCGCGATGAAGAACAAAGAAACATAATAGCAAACGCTGGCTTAGAAAAAAATGCCTTTCTCTAAAATCACCATTTTGAACGTTTTTGCTTTGAATTCCTTCTACCAAAACTAAGTACTACAAATGATATAACAACACTCTAAACCCCTAAGCTTAACACAACAAAGATCAAAACCTAAGAGAAAAGAGCAAACGAACCATAAACCCTTAAAAAGGTACACTTTTTGAAATCAAACCAATCAACAAACCACATACACTCGATCTAATCATCCATTGATCTTGATGCCAAATGTAGATATTTGATATACATAACACAATAGTAGATTGTGGGTTAGTGCCGAATTCTAGAGAGAGAAACAACTATAGAGAAAAGTCTAAGTATGAGAAAAGTAATACTTGAAATTATGAAATGACCAAGCCACCTCTTCCATGAGATGTAATAGGCTTATATAGTTGTAACATAAACCGGCCCATAGGCCTTGTAATGGCTTACACGTTGGGCTTTAATACCCGAACCCATACTTTATGCATCATGATTAACTACAAACTACAGCTACTAGAAATTATAAATACCTGGGTGACCAGTCTATTTTCTTAAACGTAACATATAATTATGAATAAGGTTTAAATTCTTAACATTAAAATGACATACTTTAATTTTCAAGTGATAACATTTCATGATTGTATACATGTTTTGTTTATATTCAAATTTTTTATTTTTTTTTTTTTATACATGTGAATGGGGAGGGGACTTACCACCCAAGGTAGTCCAGGATCTCCATACTTTCTGTTAGCCTTAATTATATTAAGTCAAACAAGAATGTTATCGGTCTTAGAAAGTCAAACTAGGTCTTGTATTGTAATAGGCTAGTCGGGTTCAACGGGCTTGGATTGTAATCTAATATTGTTTGTGTTTCAGGCTCAAAGCCCAAGATATACCAAGCCCGACCCAAGTAGAAAGCCTATACGCCTAATAGTTGGCATTGGGTATAAATAGGACCCTCTCCACATATGGAGAGGGTGTTGGTTTTCATTTGCATAGTTTGTGTGTGTGTAAAACCTCCCATCCCACTCTTTCATCTTTAATCTAATCTTCTATCTTTTCCTTATCTCTTTTCTATTTTTGCTTATTGGTATGGCTTATCTTGTGTTTGGATAGCTTATTATCTTGGGATAACAATTGGTATCACGAGCCACGGGTGGATTAAGTGTTTTATCTTGTGGTTTACTTTTGCTATGTTTCGGCTTCTTTATATAACTTATTGGTTCGGCGTATTTTGAAAAAAAAACAAGTAGTTATTTTTTCCTTGTGTGGCTTATTTCATTTGCTAAGTTGCTTATTTTCGAGGCTTATTTCCGGTGTCACTTTGCTTATTCGAAGCAGTTTTTCAAAGCTTGTTTACAAGCTTATTCTAGAAACTTATTTTTGAGCTTATTTTGGTTGTGGTCCCCGGTTTGAACAAGAGAGACAAGGAGGTACGGATTGGTGGTATTCACATTTGCAAGAAAAGGAGACCTAGTTCCAAAGTTTTAGGAGCAAGGACGATAGTGACAACCGATCTAGCAAGCACCGATCAAGTCTTCTTTGTTGAACCAATCTAGTTTTTTCAACACAGAACCGATCTAGCACTCTTGCTTCAACACCGATCTAGTTCATTTTACAAGTAGTACCGATCTAGTTAAAGTTTCAAAGACCCGAACTAGTTCATCCAACAACAACCGAACTAGTCATTTTTAAGTATGAACCGATCTAGTTGTGCCAAACTAGCAAGAAGCCAAGCACCGATCTAGTCACTTGTCTAGTAGGAACTGATCTAGTCACTTGCCAAGAGGAACCGAACTAGTCATTGCAACAGAAGTCGAACTAGTTTTTTCTTGTGAACCGAACTAAAATTTTCCAAGTGGAACCGATCTAGTACCACACTGGAGCCGAACTAATTCATCAAGCAAAAAATTTATACGTTTTAAACGTATTTCGGGTTTTTCGGTTTCGAGTGTCGTTCATCGACGGGACTTAAGACATACACCGTTGTGATCGTGAACTCGTTTCGACCAACGTGGTGGATTTACTTCTCACCGACGATAATCGTACAAGTCCCGAGCAAGAAAAAAGGAAACACGTTATATTTTCATTTTCAAAATGAAGAAGACGTAGGAGGGAAAAATTTTAATTGACTAAAATTGGAAATTTACAAGTTAAGCCCCTGGACTTAAAGATAAATTCAAGATTAGTCTTTGTTTGATTATTTATCCTTAAAGTTCAAAGTATAATTCAACGTTAGTCCTTAATTGCTACGATTTCAACAATAGTCCTCCAAAGTTCAAAATTTATGCATCGTTCATCATTTTCGCTCATTTTTCGCCAACAAAAGCCCACGTACTTCAATTTCAACAACGATTTCTCATCAATTGTTTCACGGTTTCTTCTTGATTTTGTAAAATCCCGCGAAAGATACGATTTCAACGACAATTAATCATTGCTTCACGGTTTCTTCTTGATTTTGTAAAATCCAGCGAAAGATTCCATTCTTTTCTCGGTTTTATTATAGATTTGTTAAAATCCAGTTATGTTTAATTGATTTCAATCACAACAACAATCACTTACTTCTTACAGATCGATATCCATTCACACACAACTTCATCAAAATGTCAAATACCAATTTGCGAACTCAATCATCAAGTGTTCTTCAGAATCACACCGTTTCTTCGTGTTCAACTTCTAAAGTTCAAGAGAAGACACAACTTTCAAGAATAAAATGGATGAACAGTCTTCGAGCAATTCAATCACAACTCAAGTTTCTCATAGAAACTTTTAAAGATTTTGGTAACATGCCTATCTTCAAGAGAACATTCTCTCAAGACTTAGATTTACTAGAAAATCATCTTACTAAAGAAATAATTTCACAGATTGATTGCAAGACTACTTTGACAAAACTCAGAACAATGTTTGAAAATGCTTTCAGTTCAGAAATCAAAGCGCGTATGCAGAATTATACAAGATATGATGCTCAATCATTTTACGATGCAATGATCTTTAACATGGATTCCCTCGGGAAATACATGCTTGAGTTAATTCTTCATCAACAACGAACTCCACAATTGTTGAAACAAAAGAAGTTGATGCAAACACAAGAAGATCATTCAAATCCAATTCCAGCATTGAATGTTGATTCATTGAAAGTCGATTTAGTTGTCATACATAACACTTGTTCTGAGAAAGAAGAAAGTAATTCAGAGACTGCATCCAGCAAATCAGTAAAGGAATGCAGCTTGAATTCTGAAACAAAAGATGTGCATGCAATCAAATACAAGATGTCAAAAGCAAAAGAAAGATGCATGGCATATTTTCGATCTCTTCATTCACACCTTCAAGTTCTTTCAAAAGATGACTTAAAAGGCACTCGCATCGAACATGGATTCAAACGGGCATTCATGTCACTCTTTGGTCAAGATGTTGATACTTTCACAAGTACAATGCTCCTCAACATAGATCAACTACAAAAGCAACTTGACAAAGATGAATTTCAAGAAGTTGGATCCATGACAGCCTTTTGGGTGGTAAACAACCAGTTCCAAAAGTTCATCGATTCAAAGTTTACATTGGATTATGACAGTCAAATGACAGACACGTACTTTGTTGAATACACTGGAATCGAGGTTCAACACTTCAGAGATACACTACTCCAACACCTGGGTAATGTTAAGAAGTCCGTTGCTGAAAGAACACGTCATCAAAGACAGTATGAAAGAAGGGTGAATAAAAGACAGATGCAGACGCAAGAGAGTAAGATTGATACGGGTAAAGCATTGGATGCTGATTTGGTTGACACAGAAAGCATTAGGACAGACTCAACAGTGCAAGATGACAGCAGCAGGTCAGGGAATGATACAGATGCTGATGATGCAGATATCAGACCCATTTATGACGAAGAGCCAATGGTTGAGGTACAATTGACTGCTGAATGCAATATCTTTGCTATAGGACAACAACATACTGAGCAACCTGAAATCATTGTTGAATGTAGGGTTGACCAGTATCCTGATTCATCACCTGATAACCAGGAAACTGAATACTCAAAATAATCACTCGAGTCTGAAAATATTTTGCTCAAAGAGACAGTTGCCCAATTTCAAAAATATTTTTCAAGAATGGATGCACATTGCATTACTCTCAAACTTAAATATCAAAATCAATCTTTAAAATCAGGGCAAGATGGTCAAATTTTGAAGGAAACAAGTAATAAAGCCAAGATTGAAAAGGAAATTGATGTACTTGAAATAATAAACATCGAATTAGAACATAGTGTGGCTACATTATGTAAGGAAAATGAGACTTTGAAACATCGTTACAAAGATTTGTATGATTCTATTAAAATCACGAGATCTAAGACTACAGAACAGACAACATCTTTGCTTGCTAATAATGCTGAATTAAAAGCTCAGATTCAGGAAAAGGTTTTTGCAATTGCTGCTTTAAAAAATGACTTATGGAAGTTAAAAGGAAATAATATAGATACTAAGTTTGATAAAACACCAGTCTTGGGGAAACCGGGTTTACCATTACTAAGAAACCAATCAGTTGTTAAACAACCGAATGCGTTTAAATCTGAAAGGGTTCAAATGTCAAAACAACGGTTTGCCTCCCAAGTTGATGTGAATAAGAATTTGTCAAAACCAGTCACTCAACATTATTTGCACCTAAGGAAACAGTTCACCTTTTGCAACCACTGTCCATGATTGCATCTAGCTCATCTAGGAATAGTTCTAAGAACATGCCAAGATTTAGTTCAAATGACATGGTTCATAATCACTATCTAGATGTAGCTAAAAAAAAGATACAAGAAAGAGATAGGAACTCAACAACTAGTGTGCCTACTTCTGTGAGAATTCAAACCACTACTGATGATAGCAAACCAAACCCTAGGAGCAACAATCAAACATCTAGGAGTTTGCCTATATCTAAGAGTAGTCGCGTTACGATAACGGCTGCGCCCAAAGCAGATCACTTTAAGAGTTCTAGTTCTTTTTCAGATTCCCAAAACTTGTTTGTTCCTACATGTCATAAAGTGTGTCTTTAATGCAATATTAATGTTTATAACAAAACTCCTGGAGGAAGTAAATTCACGTGCTAAGACTCAATCTAATAAGACCACAAACAGTAACAAACCCGTAGATCAAAAGAGTCATACTCAGAAACCTGGTAGGCAGATCTTTACAGGACATAGGTTTTCTCCTAATAAGACTTCCGCTGTGTATGAGAAAACATCTCCTAGATCTGATCTTAGGTGGAAACCCACGGGTAGAATTTTCGAATCTGTTGGTCTTAGGTGGATTCCTACAGGAAAGTTATTCGACTCTTGCACAAGCAAGGTTGACAGTGAACCCCCACATGGTTCAAATGTAGATATCCCTAATATTCATGCATGCAAACAAACTCTGGATGTAAGTGCAGGTACATCAAATCATGTTAAGATGGTAGGAACAAAGTCTTGAATTTTAAGTGACTGGGTACCTTATGTAATGTCAACAAGGAAAATCTCAGAGTATGGTTGCTAAAAAAGATGATATCTCAGAAACCATTGTCAAAGTGGATTCACAGATGATGATACAGAAAAATGACGTTTGATTACAACAGATCAAGCCTCGAACCTCAATGTCAAACGACGTTTGAACAAAACGGTTCAAGCCTCGCACCACAATGTCAACAGAAGTTCATCAAGCAGTTGAGACAGTAACAACGTCAAATGAGCTGGATGTGCTATTCGGTCCTTTGTTCCGTACGATAATTCAATGGAGAAATCAAGTTGTTTTAAAGCCTTCCGCTGTCACTACTACTGATGCATCAAATATTGCATGTGTGTGTCTCATTTATATGTGTATAATTGTTGAATTTGACATTATTATGCTCATATTGACAAAAATAAAAAAAACTAATTTTCTACGAAAAACAAGTTTATTAATATAAATTAGCTACAACCAAATATAAACGGTTTGAAACCGAAAAACCGAACCAAAAAAACCGAAAAAACAAAAAAAACCGAACCGCCAAAAACCGAGCGGTTTTGGTTTTTGATTTTATAAAAACCGAATATTTCGGTTTGGTTTCGGTTTTAGCCAAAAAACGACCCAAACCGAACCGTGCACACCCTTAGTACTTTGAGTGATAGAAATTTATTAGAGCAACGACGAAGAAGATACATTGAAAGAACCAACTGCCTTAGCGCAGTAGGTCAGCTTCTTATGAGGCGGGGGTTGTTCATGGGTTCGAGTCTCGCAAGAGCCAATAAAAAATCCAGATTTTTCTCCTAGTGCGAAGCCGTGAGTTCTAGAGGGTTCCCTTCGCGGGTCTCTCCTAATGGTTCGGGGGCCTGCCCGTTTGGATGGTATAACTCGAGTGATCGGATTTCAAGTGTGGTGCCGTCTAAAAAAATACATTGAAAGAGCATAGTAATAAAATTAAAGCCATGTTCATCCATATTTTTTCTTTCTTTCTTTCTTTTCTTTAAGACTCGAGAACATGGATAAAAGGAAGTAATCGATCTTTTCTTCTTAAAAAACACTCAAGATCAGAGTGTTAAAGAAGGTTAACAGCCAACAAATCTCCAAAAACATATTTATTCCTTCCTTGTATTGATGATACAGAATTTAGACAATGTCACTTCAACGTAACAACTAGCTCGGCCACTGCTTGTTATAAGGGATTTACGAATGATTATGGATGGTATAGGGTTTCTACTGATTGGCTTATAGGGTGTCTGGTGCGCTATACGTCATCATGTACCGAAGACATATTTTGTAGCTTTCCCACTAGTAAGCAATTCTTTAAACTTCCTGATTTTATCAATAATAGGAGTAGTCCTAATACTACTATTATCGATATTTATTAAAGAGAATCCACTTGAAATAGCCTCGTTATTTACCAAATTAGTAGTCCCCCTATTGGTACCTAACTCCATATCATTATCGACCGAATTAAGAACTTCAAATGGATTTACATTACTAACCTCAATAGAAGGTACCACATCTTTCTTCTTATTACTGCTAGAGTTAGCAGTAGGCTTTTTAAGAGCAGGTCTATATTCTTTCTAAGGTTTAAAACCCATTTTTGAACCAATCGGAACACCTCAAGATGTTTGACTAGGCTTCTTCAGGGTCTTCTTCTCATCAGCACATGTATTCTTCGAACATTCCTCATGAATATGTCCAAAAATCTTACAAGACGCACACCTATGAGGTTTCCACTCATAGTCAACACAGACATTACATATATAATGGCCCTCCCCCTTAATTCTAGGCATAGCCATGATAATGTTATCTTTCAACTCCATATTAGCTTGAAACTCAATAATAACTCTAGCATAGCTTGACCTACCCCAAAATTGCATGCACATATCAGATGTATAAGAGTCAAGCATTAGAGGAGTACCCAGTTTAGTAGCGATAACACTCAAGCCATCATCGCTGAAGGCCGTAACAAGAACACCATGGAGTTTAACCCAAACAGGAACAATACTAACATCTTCTTTCAATAGGTTCTCATCCGGATGCCATTTTTTCCAGATAAGAGGGTTATTCCGAATAAACCATGGACCATTCTCAAGCATAGCATCTAATCCCTCCATGGAGCTAAATTGAAAGGAGAATAAATCTGTAGATGAGCTAAACATAGAACGAGCAAGCCCATATTTACTCCAAGTGTTCCTAACATAGTTAGCAACAACAGGGTATGCCACCCGCTTTCCTAAGAAAAAACCATATGTTGTATTAGAAAATCGATCACTTATAGCTTGAATAGACTCCACCGGTACAACCACATCAATCCCGTTACCCCCCCCCCCCCCGAAGTAAACAAAGTATGAATATTCAATTTCTTCCCACTTGGTTTACCAGTAACATTAGCATATGAAGACTTACCAGGGGCATTACCAGCGGAAGTAGTTACCTACGTAGGTAATGGTGGAGAAGATTCCAGAACGGTAGTATCATCCAAAGAGCTTCGCTTTTCCTTCTCCAAAGTCATGTCAACCACAGATGGTGTAACAACCTCCTTAACAGCAGATGCAACAACTACTGGCGTATCCTCATTCATAGTATCATCAGACTCCGTACTCAAACCAATACCTGAAGTAGTATCCATCCTATTCCTATTTAGATCCTTCTCCTTAACACCTCTCCCTCCCCCACTACCTTTTTGGCTCAAAAAACCATGCTCTATACCACCACAAATAACTACCTTACACTACCAGCAGCAAACCAATGATAATCACCCAAAACACTCAAACATAAAGCCTAGATCCGATTGTTTAAGAAGTTTAAGCAAATATTCAATAAAACAATGAATGGATCCGATTGTGGTAGCTAATGTTACTTGTTAATAAGAAGAATAGATTAAAAAATTAAAAGTTAATTAAGCTGCCATGTTATTCTATTCTTTATCTCGGCCTTAAGACTCACGCAATCATGTTATATGATGGATGTGGCGATCTAGGCACTTTAGCAGAAAACCTAGTGAGAGTCTTTTGGTTCTCCGTTTGGGGAAGACTCTTTTGAGAACTCAGGGCATTATATGATTTACTGATTTTCTATATAGAGTATGTCTTCACCTCATCCTATTTTTATGTCTGTTTTAATTGCTTATATGTGATATTCCATGTGACTATTGAATATATGCAAATGGACTTTATGAAACTCTAAAACGGATTAATACTTAAAGAGAAATTTGGTTTGAACATGTCTGATAATTTACACACATAATTAATATACTCCTTGTGACCAGTTATGTGTTATTTGTAAAACTTGGGTTTTTGGACAAATAAATACGGACATTAATAAACTTGGTTTTTTGTGTAATTTTAGTTTCTATATGCTTTTATCATATGATGAATCACTACTGCACCATGGCCTAATTGACCATGGCTTTAGTGGACTTCTAGGGTTAAATTGATCTTTAATCTTTTCCCGCGCCACTACATGCTTTGGCATATGAGGCAATTATTGGAAGAACTTGTATTTTCGAACACATGTAGTAGTACAATATAGGGTTTGATCAATTTGTAATTATTCTCGCGATATTAGCACATATAAAACTAATGTTAACAAAGGGTGTTTCTTAACATTTAAAGCATCATTAGTCAATTGAAAAATCGGCTCACCCATTGTGAACAAACTATAAGAGAAGTTTAAGGCGGATTGCTAAGGCTTCCCAAAAGAAGTCAAGTTTTAATTAGCTTCGCGCTGACCTGTTTCTTCACTTCTTTGTGCGTCCAAAATGAAGCTACTGAGAACTTTTGACAAAATGATGTCTAGATTAAAAAGTTAACAAAATGGATTTTCTTAACTTGTGCTACAAAGATGTTTTGTATGCTTCTTTGTACACGATTTTTGTCACATATTTTGTAAAGATTTATGTGTATACCCTTATGTGAAATTTTAAGTCTATGCCAGCCAAAATTAAGAACACGTGTATTTTGTTTGACCTCTCTGGTCAGACCTTAGGGCCTCTCCAACCCATGGCGAATTTAATTCATAGGTCAGATCTATGTCAATTTTCACACGTTCTTTTTTTGTTGACTTAAATCGAGTTACCTGGTCAGACCTCGGACCTGAGGCATAAGATGAGACAAAATATGCACTTGACATTACTATAAGAGTTACTAATGTCATAAGTCTCATAATACTAAGAGTTGCATTCTATGCAATTAATGCTCGTCGCTTACCTCTTGCCCTACTTGTTTACACGTTGGTCAGATATCCGGTAATAAGTGGGAGGTCAAGTTGGATCTTAGTTTTATTAGTAATTAATTGGGTAGTTAGTTCTTTTAAGAAATTAATTATCAATAATACTAATTACTTGAACTTTTTCTGATTGTAGATGACTACCTCGGTCGTTAACAATTTGGTTTTCAGGGGTTTCTTCGAGAAACAAAAATTAACTGGACCCAACTTTATTGACTAGTATTGAAAACTTAGGATTGTACTATCAGTTGAGGATAAGTTGAATTACCTAGAGCATCCAATTCCTGCTACTCTTGTCCCAGCTCACGCTGGTCAGCAAGTTACTCAAGAAGCTCTTGCAGCTCATGCCGCATGGGTTAAAGGATCAAAAGAAATTGTTGGATTCATGCTCATGACCATGGAATCAGAAATCCAACGAAATCTGGAAAACCTTGGTGCTTATAAGATGTTATATGAGTTAAAAACTCTGTTTGCTCAACAAGCAGAGGAGGAACTTCTTCAGAATGTGAGAGACTTTCACTCTTGCAAACAGAAAGAAGAACAGTCTGTAAGCTCATACATTCTCAAAGTGAAGAGCTATATAGACAATTTGGAGCGTCTAGGCCACCCCGTGTCACTTAACCTTGGAGTGAGTCTCATCTTGATCTCTCTGAGAAAGGAATTTGACATTTTTGTGTAGAACTATAATATGCACGGCATGAGGAAGACAGTTAATGAGTTGCATGCCATACTTAAGCTACATGAGCAAACTCTGCCAAAGGAAGATGCACCTAGACTTCATGTAATTCAAGCAGGCAAGGTCCAGAAGATGAACAACAAGCATAAGAAACCGCAATTGGCTGATAGGGTAAAAATTAAGGGAAAGGAAAGAATAAGCTTGCTTATTCTCTCAAGCCCAAGATTCTCCCTCCACCAAAGAAGGAAAATCCTGCTAAGGACTCAATCTGTCATTAATGCGGTGATACATGTCATTGGAAGAGGAACTGTCCTCAGTATTTAGCCGAGTTGCTGAAGAACAAGAAGCTATGATGTGTCGTTGTGTGGTGTATATTTTTATGATTCAAGTTTTAAATTTATATTTTGCTGACTAAACCAAAAACAACACTTTAACGGGCAATGTACCCGATCGGTAGTAGTTTCGTAGTAAGTAGGGTGTCAAACACTTAAAGCGAGGTTAAATCTATCAATTTAATTAATATCTTGGTTATCTAATCTATGTTAATTATATTCTATTCTAAACCTATGTCAGTCCTAATCTTAATTCTAACGGGAAAAGGGGGTTTTCAGCCTGAGAGACTGGCACAGTTTTTTTGGTGACTGCAATCAATTTAAGGCACTTTAACCCACGCAAGCAAATTAACGAAAGATAAAAGAGCGGTCGAGCCAAATATAAGAAAACTATATTAACCATTATTAATCCGATTAGAAAGTTGGTTTGTTTATTAAGTGCAATGATTTTTTCTCTCGAGGTGGTATATCATTCTTAAGACTTATGTGTTACATCATCCTAAGACCTAGACACATTCTGTTACAATTAAAGCATCCGCATAAAGCATCATTATTTGCTGATTATAATCTATCTTAGAGACTAAATCAATGGTGATCTTGTTAAACCCTAGCTCATAGACACTACCCACTTACCGCTTAATGACGATTTATACACTAGTAGTCTACTTGTCCAACTATCCAATGGAATCAAAACGTTATTTGTTGAATTATCTAGGTTCGCCTTCTAGTCCACACGATAAATAAACCGTTGGCAATATCCAATTAACTAGTTAAGCCCGAAGCGTATCCTAGACACAGATTTAGCAGGACAATATTTGTGATCCTATGGTTCTAGATGTATAAATCACAATATGGAGAGCTATCCCAGACTCTAGATTACTTGGTCCATATCACTAGATCCAGTTGAATGATAGGTCACATACAAAAGCGCGTAAACAAGTATAAATTAATAAACATAAACAAGCATTCAACGATAAATCAAGAAATCGAGATAAACAAATACCAAACATTCAGATCTTCATAATAATGGCTAATACCCGAAGGTATCAGCCTTCAAACATCATAATAAATACAAAAGCAATTATTTAGCCAAGGTAAACTAGCCGAGTTAACGAATGATACCAAAAAAAACTGAACGATTACTATAGTATATGAAATTACATGTTGTCTCCTATGGAATTGATAGCGTTGCTCGACCTCTTCTGCTCTTTTTCTCCTTTGAAAATTGACTTTTATGGGTTAGGTATCGAGAATATGATTTAGCACACTTAAAACTCGTTTTTGGGTTTTGTATTTATAGGGTTTGGAAGTCGGTTCGATACGGCGTATCCAAGTGATTGGATACGGCGTATTAGGGGGTTTCTTAGAGTAGGGACCACGTTTGATATATTCTAGAATATTCACATACTATATCTTCGATATGGCGAATTGACTTCTTCTGGATACGGCGTATTGAGCTTGTTTCCTTTGTGGTCTTTGGTGAGTGCAGGCATGGATACGATGTATCTTCCTTAACGGATACGGCGTATTGGTTGTCAGAATCATTAATCTTTAAAATATCTTTGTTTAAGCTTCAGAATGTGCACCTTTTGCTAATATTAACCAATTACTACATAATTACTGCAATTCTCAAATATAAACGATTAAGTAACAATTCTTTGCAATATAATCTTCACCCTAATAACGGCTCCCCCCTTTGGCAATCATCTTTTTTCGATCCCTAATTATGATTTTTTAGGGTTCTTTCTTTGGGTTTGTTTTAGGGTTTTTGTTTTAATTTTCTGTTCCTTCGTGGTTTTAGAAGTTTATAAAAATGTATCCTTAAGGATATTTTCCGTTAAAGCACAAGTACACAACTAAACACCTCAAGAAATAGGAAGATAAAAACACTCAAATCACTCAACTAATCTATATGGAAACCATGTACTAATTCGCTCATTGCTCGGAAATCGTGACGAGTCTTCCATCATATAGCTTGGCAAGGATACACATCTCCACCAACTAAAGAGCCAAAGTAGTAACAAATTTTAAAAGTAAATATGGGTTTTTGTATGAAAGGCTTACGGTTGATCATTCTACAAATCTTTCACAGAATACCACTCCAATAAGGCAGCAGAAGCACACCTACAATGGCCGTAATGACATAATAGACAGTGTGTTCGATCACATCCTCATAGAATTTAACCAACGGTTAGGATGAAGAATGATATAGGGTAGGAACCTTCTAACTTTCACCAAAATTCATAAACCAACGAGGCAGCTAAGACATGCATACATGGTCCGTAACAACGGAATATACATGCAACCGCTCAACAAGTCCCTCAATTTCTCGTATAACAAGCGGCTAATCATTAGTGAGAAGGGAAAGTAAAATTTGTTAATAAAAATCAAGAACCAAAATAGATTAAGACTTAAGATACAAGTTGCTAGACACTTTTTTCCCGACCGTATACCATGATTAAGACAACTATTTACAACGTCTTGATCATTGATAAAAAACAACAACCTAAGTTGGCGTTCCCGTAACGGCCAACTTCCCAATCATCCCAAAACTTTACATACTCTACAAGGCAAGTGGCGATACCTTCCACTTTGTACAATACTCTACATCGTTGATTTTTTTAGACGTATCAACGAATAATCGATCCTTCGTGTAAATCCTTCGATAGTTGCGAAACGATTATCTTCAAACTTTCTTTCTTTTTCTTTTTGTATTTTTCCATTTTTTTGTTTTTTTGGCTAACTATACTTCAAATCTTGGTGTAGTTTCACCATCTTCACAATCATAATAATTTCGGATAATTTCTTTGATAGTTCCTTCATTCTTAGGATTTACCATTAATTGTGACGGCAGTAAAATCACATGAGTTTTGACTACTAATATACATTCACATTTGCAATGTGCAAATTTTCCAACCCGACACAAAAGATAGAAAATGACACAAGACTCAGGAAATACAAACTTTACACTTTAAGCAACTAGCAACTGTAAATTAAACTTAATCTAACAGGGTAGGTTAAGGTGTAAGGGTGTAACGAAACAAATAGTTGGTGTAATTCCTAAAGGATTGGCTCTAAAACGGGTTGTTCTAGTGGATCTTCACTCTAAAGATGAGAGAGAAAAGGTTAAAAACGGGAGTTAACTAACACGGTATAGTTAGTTAATAAGCAACATGTACAGGCGATTTGGGTGTAATCTTAAAATTTACCAATTTAAACAAGTTACTCCAATTAAATCCATAATACTCATTATTGTGGTCTCGAATAGATATACCAAGAATTAAAAAAAAACCTTTTTTCTCTTCTTCAATTTTTGTAAATTTCCGTCCACCCACTAGCCATTTTTTTCCGATCACTTTTTCCACCACTTTTCTGATCCATTAATTCATAATTGACTCTTCTTCTCTATTGTTCTGTGATTATACTTACCTTAATCGGATTAGGGTTTTCTATTGTTTTAGGGTTTCGTTTATTACTTTTCTAGGTCATAGACGATTCCTTTGAACATATTAAACTTTGATTTGATCTTGGTTAAGGAGATCGCTAACTTCATAGTGATTGAAGTCGGTTTGGGTTGTGATTCAGAATAGGGTCTGAATTGGGCGATTGGTTTTGGTGGGCCGATCATTCCGATTTTAAGGAATCATCAATTATATATTCGATCCCTTGTTACACTATATCACTATTTGATCTATTCACAAGGGTATTGGTGAGTTGTTTTTTAACCCTTAAATGATTTCCTTATAAACCCTAATAATTTTAGGGTTTCGATCTACTGGTTGTATTTTAAGGTTTCGTTTGGCAGCGTAAGGGTACTAGTGCGTAGCGAATTGTGTTCAAACCTATTTAGGGTTTACTTATCGCTTAGTTTTTTTATGTTTTTGTTGGTTTAAAATTTGAAGTGGGTTTTTAGAGAGATGGATAAAGGATTCTTGAACCGTAAGTCAAGCTGCAAGAAGCATGATGATGGGGGTTCGATGGAAAAGAGTTCATTGTTGGGTGACCTAGCTGGAAAAATCAAGAACATAGATGGTAAGATGATCGGCAAGGATGGTAAACCAAATGGTTGTCTCGTAAATTGTGTCCGTATCCTCGATGCAACAAAGTCCATGCTTATGTGGGTTTGTAGGATTTGAATATCCAAAAACCCTAATGTATTTTATTTACTTTTTATAGTTATTTTTTATTTGTCATATTATTAAATTGAGTAAATATTTTATAATATTTGGTTTTATTATATTTTTTATAATTTTTTTTTTTATTTTTAATTATTTTTTTTTTATTAATAATAGTATTGATATTTTTTTGTTTATTGATTTATTATATTATTTGGAACCAATTGCACATACTTTGGATTCGAATAATGGGTCTCAAACTATTCAATCCGGTTATCAGATTGGTATGGTTAAGGAGATTGTTAGTCCTAATGAAGGATGTTCCAATTCCATGGTGAATGACATTAGTAGCCACACAAACGATGTACACACAACTGATAAGAGCTCTTTGTCAGCTGTATCTATTCCTAAGGATGCAAGTTGAATGAAATTAAATGAGGTTTTTTAATAACCCTTATAACGGTTTACTACCGTTGGTAAAAGGCTAGCATTCCCATTGGTCATGATTTTTGTAAAACATGCTTGGGCGAAGTTTGGACTGAAACATGCCATGTCACACCATGGCATGTTTCTTTTTCAATTTGAAACTAAGGCGGGCATGGAAAAGGTTATGGAGGGTGGTCCTTGGCGAATCAATCTGGTCCCTTTCATTTTAAAGGAATGGAAACCGAATACTCTACTTAAGAAGGAGGAGGTGTATACTGTTCCGTTATGGGTGAAAATGCATAACGTGCCTATAGTAGCTTATAAAAAGTTGGATTGGAAGAGTATTGAGCTGCAAAGGGTGGTAAACACATAGATTAGATGCGCAAAACTACAAGCATTTGGTCTGAATACATAGGGACGTAGTGACTATGCATAAGAGCTCTTGTTCTAACTTTCACCAAAAGTCATAAACCAACAAGGCAGCTAAGACATGCACACATGGCTGTAACGACGGAATAGATATGCATGCTCGAACAAGTCCTCATTCGCGTAAAACTAGCGGCTAATCATCAGGTGAGAGAGATGTAAATTGTTGTTAAATAAAAATCAAGAAACAAATAGATTAAGATTAAGATACAAGTTGCTAGATACTTTTCCTGACCGTTACCATGATAAAGATACGACTATTTATAATGTCTTGATAAAAACAACAACCTAAGTTGACGTTCCCATAACAGTGAACTTCCCAATCATCCTAAACTTTACATACTCTATAAGGTAAGTGATGATATCTACCACTTTGTATAATACTCTACATCGTCGATTTGTATCAACGAATAATCGATCCTTTATGTAATTCCTTTGGTTCTTGCTTTGCGAAACGATTATCTTTAAACTTTCTTTCTCTCTCTTTTTTTGTTGCAATTTTTCTCATTTTTTCAATTTTTTTAAACAATATACTACGAATCCCGGAATAGTTTCACCATCTTCACGATCATTATAATTTCGGATAATTCCTTCGGTAATTCTTCGTTCTTCGGACTCACCAATAATTGTGATGGTAGTAAAATCACATGAGTTTTGACTATAATATACATTCCCATTTGTAATGTGCAAATTTCCAGCCGCACCAAAGATAGAAAATGACACAAGACTCGGAAAATACAAACTTTACACTTTTAGCAACTAGCAACTATAAATTAAACTTAATCTAATTGGGTAAGTTAAGGTGTAAGGGTGTAACGAAACAAATAATTAGTGTAATTCCTAAAGGATTGGTTCTACGGGTTGTTTTAGTGGATCTTCACTCTAAAGATGAGAGTGAAAAAGAGTTTAAACTGGAGGTTAACTAACCGGTGTAGTTAGTTAGTAAACAAATGGATAGGCTTTTTGGGTGTAATCCTAAAATTTACCAATGTAAACAAGTTACTCCAATTAAATCCATAATACTCATTATTGTGGTCTCAAATAGATATACCAAGTCAAGTTCTAAAGTCTACAACATCATCGGCACACTCATATTTTGTTGAATTTGGGTAAACATTTGGAAACGGATAGGCTAAATTCTCATAATATCTAACAAGGATTATTGTGTGCTGTTATGTATCAAGTAATTTTCACAAAAGTATGCTTGAAATTTTTTTAAATTTGAGCATAATTTAAGGATTTTAATCATTTTAATGTGAAAAATAGGACAAGTAAACATTCTAATTCCACCCCCTACTTGAATTATACAACGTCCTCGTTTGTATACATAAAACATTAAAAATACAAGAATTAGAATGAGAAACTCCCTTGATATTTGCTCAGTAGATTCTCCAATTTACGTTTATGAGTAAGATTGTGTGTTGAACAACCGTCTTGAGGTTTCAAGACTCCAACACTTCAAGATCTCTAGATTTGTAAATTCTCCACCAATATTCGTCGATATTACTTTCACGAGGTCCTGTATAAAACATAGGAAAAAATATGTGCATTCCTATATTGGTACATACGGTTAATTTAAACTAAACTAAGTAAAACTGTACAGGAGATCGATATGCCGTATTAAGAAACTTGTAAAAAGTATCTAAATATGGGTCAGTCTCTTGAATACGCCATATCATGTGTATGAATACGTCGTATTGACAGAACTGACAATAATGTTTTTAAAGTGCATAAAAAATAAATACTGATAACGTCCAAACAATCAATACGTCATATGGTATGGAGCAAATACGCCGTATTGATGTCTGGGAAGACAGACTCGATAAAATTAAATAACAATCCGGGTTGTCTCCCGGGAAACACTTTTGTTTACAGCAAAGTCTTTACGTTAGACTTGTCTTCGGTTTCTCTTTACCATTCCATCTCATGCACGCTAATGTGCCCGCGTGTGAGCCATTCTTCCGTCTTCGTATTTCAAATGTAATCGGGTCCTAAGTTTAATACTCCTTTGTAGAACCCCTTTAACTTTTGGTATGAGTGCGAGATCCCGTTCATCTTATCATGTTCACTTACCTTCAGTAATGGTGGGATTTTGTTACATTGCTCATTAGTGTGGTGTTTAAACCTCGGATGTGATCGCACCATTTGGTAAGTTACTTCATCATCACCATTGTAAAAGGTAATCATTGCATCAAACCGTCTTACTTTAATTCTAACTTCTCTCAAGAATGGTTCACCAACAATAACATCGCCCATTCCTTCATCACGATAAGCATCCATATCTTCCTAAACTGCAAAGTCAGTCACAACAAAAAAGGTTCCAACAAAAATAGGCACATTCATTAAGGCTCCTACAACATTATCCCCTTTGTACACCATCTTATCTTTCATTATAGAGTTATGAAACCTTTTGTACATCACATTGACGTACAACAACAGGGAGAAGTTGACGTGTGTAAATTCAAATCCTATCATGCATGAAAACTTTAAGTTGTAGGCATCTATGTGGATTTTCTTATCATCGTCGCAATAAGTAGGGTAATCATCAATTTCAGTATCAAGATCTTCATCCCTAGTTCTAAATTCCTCAATTACCTTACCTTCCTCAATGGTGGGCATTAAATCATCACCTT
>BQNB010068695.1:8683-33756 GCA_026074375.1 Tanacetum coccineum
CGTCCGTTTTTTTACGTTTTCGCCCGTTTTCGTCAGATTTCTTACGTTTTCGTCTGTTTTTTACGTTTTCGTATGATTTTTTACGTTTTCGTCCGATTTTCTTACGTTTTCGTCCGTTTTTTTACGTTTTCGTCCGATTTCTTACATTTACGTCCGTTTTTTCGCTTTCGTCCGATTTCTTATGTTTTTTCCTATTTCTTAAGTTTTCGTCCGTTTTTTTACGTTTTCCCCCGTTTTCTTATGTTTTCATCAGATTTCTTACATTTTCGTCTGTTTTTTTACGTTTTCGTCCGATTTTTTACATTTTCGTTCGATTTCTTACGTTTTCGTCTGTTTTTTTCGTTTTCGTCTGATTTCTTACATTTTCGTCCGTTTTTTCCGTTTTCGTTATATTTCTTACGTTTTCGTCCATTTTTTACGTTTTTGTCCGATTTCTTAAGTTTCCGTCCGTTTTCGTCAGATTTCTTACGTTTTCGTCCGATTCCTTACGTTTTCGTCCGATTTCTTAAGTTTTCGTCTGATTTCTTACGTTTTCGTCCGCTTTCTTACGTTTTCGTCTGCTTTTTTACGTTTTCGTCCGTTTTTTTTACGTTTTCGTTCGATTTCTTACTTTTTTGTCCGTTTTTTTTACGTTTTCGACTGATTTCTTACGTTTCCGTTTTCTTCCGTTTTGGATGTTTTCTTTTGTTTTTGACCCTTTCTTCATTTTCTTACGTTTTATACGTATTTATTCGTTTTAAAAAACAGTTCAAAACGTAAAAAAAACATACGAAAATAGACGGAAACGTAAGAAAACAGACGAAAACGAACGAAAACGGACGTAAATGTAAAAAAATGTTTGAAAACGTAAGAAATCGGACGAAAACGTAAAAAAACAGACGAAAACGTAAAACATCGAACGAAAACGTAAGAAATCTGACGAAAACGTAAAAAAACAGACGAAAACATAAAAAATACAGACGTAAAGGTAAGAAATTGAACGAAAACGTAAAAAAAAAACGAAAACGAAAGTAATCAGTAGAAAACGTAAAAAAAGGGCGAAACTGTAATAAATATGACGATTTCGTAAAAAAACGGAGGAAAACGTAAAAAACGGACAAAAACGTAAGAAATCGGACGAAAACATAAAAAAACAGACGAAAACATAAAAAATACAGACGTAAAGGTAAGAAATTGAACGAAAACGTAAAAAAAAAACGAAAACGAAAGTAATCAGTAGAAAACGTAAAAAAAGGGCGAAACTGTAATAAATATGACGATTTCGTAAAAAAACGGACGAAAACGTAAAAAACAGACGAAAACGTAAAAAACGGACGAAATCGTAAGAAATCAGACGAAAACGTAAAAAAACAGACGAAAACGTAAGAAATCGAACGAAAACGTAAAAAAACAGACGAAAACGTAAAAAAAAGACGAAAACATAAAAAACAGACGAAAACGTAAGAAATCGGACAAAAACGTAAAAAACAGACGAAAACTTAAAAAAACAGACGAAAACGTAAAAAAACAGACGAAAACTTAAGTAATCGGACGAAAACGTAAAAAAACGGGCGAAAACGTAAGAAATATGACGAAAACGTAAAAAAACGGACGAAAAGGTAAAAAACGTAAGAAATTGGACGAAAACGTAAAAAAAAAACGGACGAAAACGTAAGAAATTTGACGAAAACATAATGTTAATTGAGATTTATATATGTTCGGTAATGGTAATTGTTGAGACTTGAAAGACTTCAAGGACACTTAAGGATTCTACTACACAGGTACATAATGAAATTTATACTAAGTAGTTAGTACTGGTAGTATTAAGTTACCACTGCTAGTTACTACTGTTAGTATGAAGTTACTACTGCCAGTAGAAATTAAGACTGCTCAGAGTTGAAGACTGAATATATGCTAAGTTATTAATGCTGCTAGTACAAAAGTTACTACTGTTAGCGTAACTTAGTACTGTTAGTATAACTTAGTACTGCTAAAGTAAAGTTACAACTGTTAGCATAAAGATTAGTACTGCTGGTACTTACTACTGCTTATGCTCAATTTGTGCTGATGGTTATAATGATACAACTGTTGCTGAATATATGCTAAGTTATTAATGCTGCTAGTAAAGGGGTAGTAGTACAGGAGCCAAGTGTCAGAGTTTCACAAGAGTCACAACCTTTAATTTCTAAAGACAAAGGAAAAGGTATTATGGTTGAACCTGAAGTTCCTTTAAAAAGAAAAGATCAAATTGCTCTTGATGAACAAATTGCAAGAGATATTCAAGCAAAGTTGGATGCTGAATTAGAAGAAGAACAGAAGCTAGCAAGGAAATAAGAAGAAGAAGCTAACATAGCATTGATTGAGTCATGAGAGAATACACAAGCTATGATGGAAGCTGATAAATTGCTGGCTGAAAGACTCCAATCAAAAGAAAGAGAGGAGTTGACAGATGAGGAAAAAGGAAAATTGTTTATGGAACTGATGGAGAAGAGAAGAAAACATTTTGCTGCATTTAGAGCACAAGAAAAGAGAAACAGACCTCCTACCAAGGCACAAAATAGAACTCAAATGTCTACTTATCTTAAGCACATGGGTGGATACACATACAAACAGCTGAAGGGAAAGAATTTTGATGAAATTCAAAAGTTGTTTGACAAGAAAATGAAAAGAGTAAATACCTTTGTGGCTATGGCATCTGAGGAACAGGAAAGCAAAGAAAAAAGACAGAAGGTAGTGAGGAGACAACTAAAGGCAGCAGAAAGAAGATGTTTGGAAGAAAAAGATCAGAAAAACAGCAACAGCAAGAATCCTCAAAAAAACAAAAAATGGAGGAAGAGAAAGAGTCTGATGAAGTTGAAGAAGTCAGTGAAGATGATGAAGGAGAGTTATTGAAGCATTTGGTAATGAAAAAGGATGAGGAAATAGCAATTGATGCTATACCACTTGCTACCAAACTACCAGTTATTGTTGATTACAAGCTTTATAAAGAAGATATGCTGGTACATTATCAGTTGATAAGAGCAGATGAAAGCTCCAAGAGATACTCTTCAATGATAAGGATGCTACAAGGAATAGACAGAGAAGACTTGGAAGTTCTTTGGAGGATAGTAAAGGCAAAGCATAATGATACAAGGCCTGAAGATGAATTTGAAAGAGTGTTATGGGGAGATTTGAAAGTTATGTTTGAACCAGACACAACAAGTGATGTATGGAGAATGTTACAAGGATACAGGGTGACTATTTGGAAGTTGATTGATTCATCTGGAGTTCACTTTGTAAGGTTTGATAATCTTCACATCTTTATGTTGGTTGAAAGAAGATACCCCCTCACACCAATAACTATCACCAATATGCTAACCAAGAAACTTCAAACTGATCATCAAAATGAAATGTGCTATCAGTTGTTAAAGCTTATGGTAAAACAGCAAAAAGGAAAATGAAAGGTTTGAATGCATCCCTCCTGAGTATGATGAAGAATTTGTGATAAAGAAACTTGAAGATTCAGAAGCTGAACATCAAGTTTAGGGGAGGATTGTTGAGACTTGAAAGACTTCAAGGACACTTAAGGATTCTACTACACAGGTACATAATGGAATTTATACTAAGTAGTTAGTACTGGTAGTATAAAGTTACCACTGCTAGTTACTACTGTTAGTATAATATTAGTACTGTTAGTATGAAGTTACTACTGCCAGTAGAAGTTAAGACTGCTCAGAGTTGAAGACTGAATATATGCTAAGTTATTAATGCTGCTAGTACAAAAGTTACTACTGTTAGTGTAACTTAGTACTGTTAGTATAACTTAGTACTGCTAGAGTAAAGTTACAACTGTTAGCATAAAGATTAGTACTGCTGGTACTTACTACTGCTTATGCTCAGTTTGTGCTGCTGGTTATAAAGATACAACTGTTGCTGACTTACAACTGCTTGAAGACTTACTACTGTCAAGAGGATAAAGACAGAGTAAAAAGATAAAGCGTGTGTGGAAAAACAAGAATACTTATGAAGATAAGTATTAAAGTTATTTTTGTAAAAGATATGATTGTCTGTAATTATAGAAATGATTATGATATGTTAGGAAGATATTGTAAACCGTGTAGGACTCCTTGGTGTATAAAAGGAGGTCCTAGGGTATAGAAAAATACATCAGTTCTCATAGCAGTTTTCATAGAATTCTTAGAGTCTCAAGGTTTTGTAAACCCTAACACTAATTCAGAGTGTTCGTTAATATAATTGAGGCTGGAGGTTTTGTTACTGTTTCATTGTTTTGTTATTATTCTTCTTAATATCAATACTAGATTCCACCTAGTATTTGATATTCAATCAAAGTTTATGTCATAGTAGTTTTGGATTTATCTAAAGTTGCTAACCTTACATCAAGCTAAGGAAGACAAGATCGGTTTTAAGGACCAATAAGTGGTATCAGAGCTTGTTGTGAAGCTTTGAATAAAAAGAATCAACCTCTTCTTCAAGATTTATTTTTTTACAAGATGGAGGTAGGAACCACCACAAACAATAATCTGACTGCAAGACTGCCTATTCTCAACCCAGGAGACTATGACCTCTGGCTTATGAGGATAGAACAATACTTCTTGATGACTGACTACTCTCTATGGGAAGTAATCAAGAATGGAAACAATGTGCTTAAAAAGATGGTTGGAACAGTTGAACAGGATTATGAACCAACCTCTGTTGAAGAAAAACAGGAGAGAAGGAATTAAATGAAAGCAAGAGCAACCCTGTTGATGGCACTTCCAAACAAAGACCAACTGAAGTTCCACTCATATCAAGATGCAAATTTGCTAATGGAGGCTATAGAGAAAAGGTATGGAGGGAACAAGGAATCCAAAAAGGTTCAGAGAACACTTCTCAAACAACAATATAAGAACTTTGCTGTATTAAGTTCTGAATCACTAGATCAAACCTTTGATAGGATACAAAAACTTATTAGACAGTTGGAGATCCAAGGAGAAGTGATAAATTAAGAAGATATGAACTTAAAGTTGCTGAGAAGTCTTCCATCTGAATGGAAGTATCATGCTCTAATTTGGAGAAACAAGGCAGAGATTAAAACCATCAGCTTAGATGACTTGTATAATAATCTGAAGATATATGAACCTGAATTAACAGGTTCATCAGGCACAAGTCAAAATATACAGAATGTGGCCTTTATCTCCAACATCACTAATAACACAAATAGCACACACAAGGAAGATTATTCTTCTTATGAAATTAGTAATACTCAAAGTACTACTCATACTCATCATAATAGCCGTAACTCTGTATGTCTGGATAATCTTTGTGATGCTGTGATTTGTGCTTTACATGCAAGTCAACCCAACTCTCCTCAACTCTCTCAAGAAGATCTGGAACAACTTCATGCTGATGATTTAGAAGAAATGGATCTTCAATGGGAGATGGCCATGCTGACAATTAGAGTAAGAAGATTTATCAAAAGAACTGGGAAGAAGCTGAACATAGATGGTCAAAGAGTTGGTTTTGACAAGTCAAAAAAATGATGGGTAATATATTGATGTGTTTCAAAAAGCTTTAAAATTTATAATGACTAAAAATACTAATTTTATTATAGGGAAAACACCCGGGAAAAGTATAACCCACGTATGTAGTATAATCTTTTTAGGTAAACCAGGTCCGTCCAACAAAAGAATTTTGAGTAGTATTCGAATAATACAAAAGAAAATAGAATTTAACAATTTTGAAAATAACTTTTGTTTTACCAGTGATAATAAAGATGACTACTCGGATAGTTGAAAATAATTTATAAGTTTTGATAATGATTAAGACCTCGAAGATGGAACGTTAACTTATAAAAAGGATTTCTCGTCAGAAACGTTTTCACAAATTAACTTAATTAACTCAAGACTTATATTTAGTAGGCTAGACCAAACGTGTCACTCAAATGATCCAGATAACTTATTATATCAAAACTTATTTTGTTTATCGGTTTACAAAAGTGGATTTCTCGACGCATACTATAAAGATCATAGACAAATTTTTAAAACCACATAATCATAAACGGGTCTTTCGACTATACCTATATGATTATAAATCTAAGTTGATAAAGCAAAACCAACAAGATAGAGATATAATAGGGAAAGGTAAAAGCAACATAAGCTTGAGATTAATGAGATCACAATCATACCAAACACTTATTCATTATCATAACTTCACCGAGTAGTCATGAGAGAATTAGCCTCTCATGGCTAAGTAGTTCATAACATAACTTGATTCAACAAGAAACTTCATTATTGTAATAAACTAGGATAACGTTCTTCCTCGTTCTTGGGGTTAGATTTGATCGGCATGATTACTTCAAAAGGTGGATGTGTTGTGATAAATATATGGCATGGGGCGGGACTCTGATGATTGGGAAGGATTAGATGAATTATTAGTTGAGTTGATTGATGATTATGAAGAATAAATGAAATATGGTGAGAATTTTTAGCTCTATTATATAGGCCTGATTTTCAGGTAAAAGTGTGGCGCACAAGATACATATGCGCGAACTTGGTGATTAAATGAGAAAGGTAAAATTAATGTTGTATTTGTAGAAGTGTCCGCACTAAAAGTATATGTGTGGTGTCTTAGGTGTAATGCAGTAGTATTTAGACTTCATTTATTCTTCGTAACCAGATAGGAAGTGCGGCGAACAATATTGTAAGTGCGGCGTACTTGGGGAGTTAATGCACTAATTTAACTAAGTCTTTACTTCTTCGATTTTGGGGAAAAGTGCGACGCACAATTGATAAGTGCGGCGCACATTTGCACTTTTAGCTTGAAACTTTATCTTTGACTTGCATCTTGATTTCCAAAGTGTATAAGTATTCGATCTTTGTTTGATTTGAGCTCGGGATGTCTTCAAGTGAACCTACAAGTAAATCATGCTATTAAGTATCGAAAGTTCACGAGAAATGATAAAATATAAATAAATAACGCCACCGAAAACATGTATAATTAGGGCGTTATCAAATCCCTCCACACTTAGCTGTTGCTTGCCCCCAAGCAATCAAAGCAAGAAAACAAGATCATTTATTTTGATGTGGAGAAAATTTGGATTTTAACAAGAGTTTGCATATTAATTTTTCAGGCATAGACATATAACATAGCACCTCACAAGGGAATATGTTTGATTTGTAATTCACTCGAGCCACTCAGATAGGGTTTATATATTTCTGTGAAGACACTCAATTGCACAGACATAATCTAGACAGCTACCATATGCTTGTACTTGACACATAAACATGACCAGAATGGCAGAAAACATGAATACTGACGAAGGATAATACATATTACACAACCGTCATTGCCGGAACTTAAGCCTTTATTTCTTTGAACTACTACATTTTTTTTCTCTTTTTTTTACCATAATAATAACTAAGGCTTGGCACTTCTTCATTTAGGTATTTTCAGCAACTTAGCACTAAAGGGAGTGCTTGCAAGAATAGGAACTTGCGGATTAATAACATATGATTAATCAGGCTTGGTCTAGTAAATGATGATCAAGCACAAGTTCTAGAGCTTCTAAATTACCTACCGTCTCACCAAATATAATTATCAACCAATACCACTGTTCCAGAAAAGGCGACAAATTACAAATACACAGCCGTAACGACGAATGAGACACTTGCAATTGCATTCAAACCTTAACTCGAATAGGCTAAAGGCATCAATTATCTTAGGTACCAAAGGTAGATACCCAAATTTATAAGGCTTAGAATTCTTACAATTTAGTGGATTAGGTTTGCCTAGTTTATAATGTCATCCGGTTGGACTAGCCTTACAAAAAGCATTTTTTTATATTGAAGCATAAAAATAATATATATATAATACATAATATATATATATATAATATATATATATATATATATATATATATATATATGTATATATTTCGTAATAAAATCAGTTAGAAAATTTTTGGCAGGGCAAACACGTAGGGATATGATTAATTTTTTCTAATTGGATCCCCTCCACACTTAAGTTGAACAATGCCCTTAATGTGATAACTGATAATAAAGATAAAATATGGAAAATTAAAGGAAAACGGTACTTACCCGGCAATATATATATATCTATATATATATATATATATTAAATAAATATATAATTTGTAATAAATCAGTTAGAAAATTTTTGGCAGGGCAACACGAAGGGGAAATGATTAATTTTTTTCTATTTGCTCCCCTCCACACTAAAGTGAACAATGCCCTAATGTGAAACTGATAAGTAAAAGATAAAATATGGAAAATTAAAGAAAAAACGGTAAACTACACTTCCGGCATAGAGATATACAGCTGCGAGAGAGCTATCCTTGAGCAGACTTCATAATTTTCCAATCTTTAAGCTATATTACCTGCATAAAAGTAAATACAAAAACCAAAAAAAAATTAGGTTTTTTTAGAGAAATAAATAAAGGATACGAATAGAGTTGTATGGAGGAGGAACTCTTCCACACTTAAGTGAAGCACGGGTTGCCTCCCAAGAACCGCTTAATTTTTTAAGAGAGTCATTAGCTAGACTCCTGCTTCTAGAGTTCATTCTTTGGGAAAGAAAGGAGTGACTGCTTCCCTTTGGTCATTATAATCTTCTTCTTCATGATATAGTTTGAGTCGATGGCCATTAACAATGAATGTTTTTCCATCTTTTCTATATAGTTTAACATATCCGGATGGATATTGATGTTTCAGTACGTATGGTCCTAACCAGCAAGATCGGAGTTTTGGCTGTTTGAATTTGTACTTTGAGTGAAAAAGCATAACCTTGTTTCCATGTTTGAATTCTTTTCTCATTCTTAGTTTTTTTATCATGCCAGACTTTGGTTCTTGCCTTGTACAGTCGAGAGTTTTCATAGCCTTGATGTCTAAGTTCATCTAATTCGTGTAACTGAAACACTCGTTTTTCTCCGGCAACGATGAGATCTGGATTACAATTCTTAAGTGCCCAGTATGCACGGTGTTCAATTTTAAATGACAGATGACAGTTCTTTCCATATATGAGTTTGTATGGTGTTGTACCGGTTGGTGTTTTATGAGCAGTGCGAAAAGCCCACAGAGCATCATCAAGTTTTCTCGACCAAATAGCAGGATTGTCTTTAACAATTTTTTCAAAATTCTTTTAAGGGCTCTGTTTGTGTTTTCAACTTGACCACTTGTTTGAGGGTGGTATGATGTAGAGAAACGATGATTAACTATATATCTCTTCATAGTCTTTTTCATTATCTTGTTACAGAAGTGAGTACCTCGGTCGCTTATTAGAGCTTTAGGCATTCTGAATCGGTAGAATAGTTTCTTTAGAAAAGTGATAACCACCCGGGCATCATTGGTTGGTAAAGCTTGAGCTTCGACCCATTTAGATACATAATCGATAGCAACAAGAATGTATTCAAACTTATGTGATTTTGGGAATTGTCCCATAAAGTCGATACCCCAAATATCGAAAATTTCACACACTTGAATGTTGTTTAAGGGCATCTCATCACGTTTTGATATATTTCCCATTTTTTGGCATGCTTTGTAAAGACGAACTAGAGTATGAGCTTCCTTTATGATGTCCGCACAGTATAATCCTACCTCAGACCTTTTTATGCGGTTTACGTTACGGACGCCAAATGTCCACCAGTTTGTCCGGGTGACTTTGATCTAAAAGGTCGTGTTTCTGTTCCCAGAATACACAACTTCTGATCATACATTAGAACACACTTCGAAGAGGTAAGGGTTCTCCAAAAGTATGTTTGGTCAGAGAAGAATTTTTTCTTTTGTTGGTACTCATTCCTTTTGGTATAACTCAGACCCCATAAAAAAAGCAACCAATAATTGGGAAAACAGAAAACACAAATAGTTTTGCAAAGTCTACGAATCATGGTTCATTTCTGGTGTCAATTTCCATAAGGGGTTCTCCAAGAAAGTTGTCGTCAACCTCACTTTCATCACTTGAGTCGTTATTGTCAATCCTAGATAAGTGATCGGCAGCAACATTTTATGTACCTTTTTTATCTTTGATCTATATATCGAATTCTTGTAGGAGCATGATCCATTGAATAAGACGGCGTTTTGCGTATTGTTTTTTAAACAGATGTTTTAAAGGTTGAATGGTCAGTGTAAACAATAGTTTTTGATAGTATAAGATATGATCTAAATTTGTCGAATGCAAAAACTACAGCCATAAGTACTTTCTCGGTTACGGTGTATTTTTGTTGAGCTGGATTTAGAGTTTTGCTAGCGAAGTAGATCGGGTGGAAGTTTTTACCATCTTTTTGACCTAAGACAACTCTGACTGTGAAATCACTTGCATTACACATAAGTTCAAACAGAAGATTCTAGTTTGGGCTTACGGTCACAAGAGCACATGTGAGTTTCTCTTTTAATAATTCGAAGGCTTTTTAACATTCATCATTGAAATCGAACAGAGTATCTTTTTCAAGCAGCTTAGTTATAGGTCGGGCAATTTTCTAGAAATCTTTTATAAATCTTTGGTAAAACCAGCATGTCCTAGAAAACTCCTAACACCTTTGATGTTAGTAGGGGGTGGAAGTTTTAAGATTACATTGATTTTTGCTGTCGACTTCAAGTCCTGCGCCGGACACCTTGTGTCCAAGCACAATTCCTTCTTTGACCATGAAGTGACATTTTTCCCAATTAAGGACAAGATGAGCATCTTTACAATGCTGAAGAATTTTATCGAGGTTATTTAGGCATTTTTCAAAAGAGTTTCCAAAGACGAAGAAATCATCCATGAATACTTCGACGGATTCTTCAATCATGTCATGGAAGATTGCTAACATGCACCTTTGAAATGTAGCTGGAGCATTACATAATCCGAAAGGCATTCTCCTATCAGCGTATGTACTGAAGGGACATGTGAATGTTGTTTTTTCTTGATCATTAGGATCGATAGGAATTTAGAAATATCCAAAAAAACCATCGAGGAAACAGAAATACTTATTTCATGCGAGTCTTTCCAACATTTGATCCATAAACGGCAAAGAAAAATGATCTTTTTCGGTTGCTTCATTGAGTTTATGATAATCGATGCATACTCGCCAACCCGTAACGGTTCTTATTGGGACAAGTTCATCATTTTTGTTTGTGACTACTGTAATACCGCCTTTCTTTGGTACACAGTGAATAGGACTATGTCACACCCCGCCAAGGCGGAAACCCGAGGCGTAAACAAGAATGGATATCATCACAACACATGGTGTCTATATAGAGACTACTAAAATGAATACTAAAGTAAAGCAAAGACACAAAGTGTCATAACAATACCCAAAACCTAATGGTGTCTTTATTAATGAGAAAGAGGTCTCGTTAATAAATGACATGCAAAACATAATCCATACAATTCATGCAAACACAATTATTCAAAACAGAACGCATAAATAAACTCCAAGCATCCTACGGTCTATTCTAGCCACTTCGCTCTATCTTAGCACCATTAAGCTCACCTGAAAATGATGCTTAAAACGTCAACATAAAGTTAAGCGAGAATCATAGGTTTACGACATACAACAATATCCAAAATAAACTTTCAATTAGCTGCTGCAATTACCAAAACAATTCATGACACAAGTAACCACAACGGGACGGAACGTGCCCACGATCCATAAGCATACCAAATTCATATGTGCGCTACATGGCCTCATATTAGCTCACGCAGTCTTACCACCGTCAAACCTCATTTTGTATATTGGGATCCACAATACCAAACATATCATACATTGGGTAGGCGTACCCATCCAATCCCATATCACAACACTGAGTAGGCGTACTTATCCGATCCTATATCATAACACTGAGTAGGCGTACTCATCCGATCCAATACACATAACTACAGTAAGCTTAAAAACATTTTAACACGACAACAAGACAAGCATCATTCTCACCCTAAAATAACATGAGAAAAAGGAGCTATGAAACTCACCTGATGCTTAGCTTCCCAAAATAATCCAACAAAAGCTTCACAACACCTCACGAACAATCTAAACAATTAAGCACACAATAAACTACCATTAATTAGGTATTCAACCCAATATGATGTAACCTCGACTATGATGATATCTAGCTATAAACCATAGCCCTATACTTGATTAAACCTTTTTCCAACTCCTACATATGCTATTTACACTTCAATGCACACTTTATATTTTCTGGTTTTTAGCAGAATTTAATACCCACTTACGCGTCCTAAATGCACCACTTAAACACTCCCATAATTCAAACCAAAATTCACCATGCTACATATATGTCCTATGAACCTCTCATAGCTCTCCCAAAACAATCACCCTTTTACAAATACCCTTTTGAAATTCATTAATCCAAAGTGTCCAAAATTCGTCCAAAATCTTCCATCTAAAAGTAGGCACTAGCGACAACTTTAGACCAACCATTCAGGCTTAGAGCAAAAATTCATAGGTCATACACAATATATAAACTAACTTCTACGTGATTTTTAGCTTCTAACTAGATGTCTAAGTATTTTTAGAAAAATCAAAACCAAAACTGAAATTCGTCACAGTTTTACACACTGATTTTGTAACGACCTTTTGACCCGCTTCCCGACCATAAAAACTTACGAGGCTAACGTTTCTGGAAAGTAGACTCTCTGAGGTTATCTCCAGTATGAATAACTTATTTAGTTGATAATTATTATTGAGGTTATAGCTCGTTACAAAACTGCCTAACCTTCGCAGTTGAAATTTTAAACCATTAATTCGGACACTGTAAAACCACTAACGCTTGATCAAAACACGTAACCCATTAAACTAATGATCAACCAATCACATTAAACTATAACTTTCACAACTCGAACAGAAAAATTAAAACCTTAATTTATAAACCCTAATTTATAACTCCTAATTTATAACCCTAATCCATCAAGTTGGATTACTAGAATTGAAAAATTAAAACTAGAATTGAACAAGATTAGAAAATTTACCTTAGCAAAGAAAACCCTAGCTTTTTTTTTTTCTTCCTTGGATCTCAAAATAATGAGGGGAAGTGTTTTGGGATAGTTTGGTATTTATAGGCCACAAAGGAAATCGCTAGAATAAATTCTAATTTACAATTTGAATTTCAATTCACACTCCTTTTCTTTTTTTATCCTTTCTAATTTCGGATTTTACTATTCATATGCCTAAACAAATAATTTTTTTCCTTTTCTTTTAATTAAATTAATTAATTATTTTATACCTTAATTTATAAAAACCTAAGCTAATATGTAAACCATTTTGCTTGAAAACTCTCTCCTAAAATAACTTTTCATTTTCAAATTCACTTTCTATATATGGAAAGTTTACCAAAAACTCTCTTATTTTAACAACTCATTTCTTTCACAAATGACACGCTTCTCAAAATACCTAGGCATCCACATATTAACCAAAACAATTCTCTCAAAATACCCAATCAATTACATTATCACTATAAGTGATTAAAATGAAGTTTCTCCATCAAATAACTCATTTCTCTTAACTTAACCCTCAAACCTAAACTTATCTAAATTACTAACAACAAAATTACGTATACTAATAATACTTACACATTAAACATGGAAAATGCCTCAAATCTCAATAATCTTTTCCTGTCACTCAAATGTACGAAATGAATTCAACCAATTCCACCACCATTACAATCTTATTGAGATGATCACACTCAATAGATTGATTACCAATACCCCATAAACACATATAAACATACATAAACACATCAAATCACATAAACCATACATTACAACAGGCACCTAAGTCAACACTAACTGTTTGACTAACCTGCTCAAGTCATGGTTGTCACAGTATCCCCTCCTTTAGGGAAATCTCATCCCCGAATTTAACAGAAGGTTCAACTCTATCATTATTACCAAACAATTAATAAGAGGATACTTATCTTTCAAGTAGTCCTCCTATACCCATGTTAACTCAAGTTACACTTTGAATTCCAACAATTTACAACCATAACATTACCCATTCCGCGTTAACCCTTGACCACATTTGAATCCTTGCGTTCCCAATAAGCTCAGACCCAACGCTTCAAACCAACGAACTTTCACTAATGCTATCATACTATACTTTTACTCATGACCTCTCGGTCCACAACATCAACGGTTCCTTGACAAAACAAAGAGTCTTGTCAACCTTAATCTTATCCAACTTCTACAATCCGAATCCAACTGCTAGTGACTTTGCTTACCCCCACAAGGGTGCAATATAGCACACATCAACCAAACGAAAAGAAAACACCCAAATCCTCATGACCTCGCCCGTCCTCAAGAAATTCCTTAGAAAACCTTAAGTGTGTAACAACATGTTTTATACATAACCTCGAAACTCATCAAACAAAACTCTAAAATTAAGATATAAAAATGTGTACAAACTCAAACGTATCTAAAGAATCCATGCAAATTCAGGTTTACTCAAACTTTTAGCACCTCCCAATCTAATTTCCGATACTCGGCCCCAAGAAAACCCCCCCCAAAAAATTAAAATAAAAAATTTTTTTTCAATCCGAACTAATAGGCCCACTCCATCAAGGATCTTAAATGGTCCTACATAACTCTGTTTCTAACTGTCTTTCTTCAAACGTAACTACACCATCTCCAAGGTGAGACCTTCAACCACCCATAACCTACCAGCATTAATTCAAAAGTTTCCCACTACTACTAAGCTAACACTTTCGACAATTTGGCTGCCTCAGCCTTTCCTTGTTACCACTATTCTTGTTGGTTGTTTCTTGTACCAAATTCGATCCTTTCACTTACTCTCTCCAGTTAACGGCCATAAAACGTAACCAACATTCCTTTCCATAGCGGGGGGGGGGGTAATATGGGTGAGCACACTTACCATCTTCAAATGAACACATCCAATACTCGAATGATAATCCCTACCTTAGGGAAAAACTCATCTCACAAAGTGAGTAGTCCAATTACCTCTTAAATTTACCATACTTTATCCTTAACATAGCTTGGAAGGGGTACTTATCCAGTCCATTGACTACACCCAAATCGCATCGTATCCACTACTCACACTTGGTAACTTGACAAACATATCCTTTTTATCCTTTCCCCACTCTACTCGGGTAACTTAGGTTGTAGCAACAATTATTAAGACCCTTGATACTCAACTTCCACTTCCGAATACGCTAAATACTTACTACCGCAACTAGCTATATCCTTCTTCATACTCAGCCATTGATTAGTTAACCTAAAACTACACAACATCGTATCCGCTCCAGGATGGATAGAATACTTTGTCGTATAGGCCTCTTCAATAGCCAAGGTCCTTACATCTCTCCAAATGGAGGTCCGAACCTTGTCTAACCAATATGAACCACTCTCCATCTCTTTTCACACTCGTTGGTCCAAGCCACGCAACATCTTATGTTGACGCGTTCTTTGCTTTGGACATCTTATCTTATGCCACAAACATCCTTTTCTCAAACCTAGATCGGATCGTCGTACATCTATCTCGAACTCATTCTTAGCTTCACTCCTTCTTCCTACTCCATGGTACAACATCTACATTTGCCTTTCCCAGATGGTACTTGGCCTCGAAATCAAACTCACTAAATAACATCCATCCATCATCTTTGCCTCATGTTCAATTCTTCCGATTGAAAGCGTGTTGGAGACATTCATGATCCGTATAGATTACTCTCCATGTCTCGTTCACTTAATGCCTCTAGCATTATAAGGCAAAACCTACCACGTTAGTCATGCAATCCTTCATAAGAACCTTCAGTTGTCGCGACGTACAAGCAATCACCTTCTCCCTTTTTTTCCAAGCATGCTTCCAAATCCTTGCTTCGCGCGTCATAATATACTACGAAATCGTCTGCTCCTTCCGGCAATGCCAAGATCGGCTCATTACCTATTTGATTCCTTCCACATCTAGATAGCTTCCTCTTTGCTCCGCTTCTACGTTGTTGGAAAACTTCACGATCTTCTCTTCCTTCAGTGACTCCACGATCATCTTCACGTGCGACTCGTACTCCTCCTTAGACTTCGAGTCGGTTTAAAATATCGTATGTATATATACGTTAACTAGCTTGTCTATATACGACCATGCACACCCGGCTCATTAACTCCATGAAAACCGCTGGTGCATTGGTTAACCCAAAAGGCATAGCCGTAAACTTCAACGTGTCCATTACGCATCCTAAAAACAGTCTTAGCTACGTCATCCCCGTGCACCCTCCATTGGTGACATCACATACGAATTTTCTATCTCACTCTTCTCGAGATAATCTATGCACATTCCAAACTACCCACCTTTCTTCCTACCAAGCAATACAGACGCTTCCCACAACAAGTTACCATTCGAACCAACCCTCACCTTGCAACTCCTGCAATCATTCCACACCTCTTGCCTTTCTAAAGACGTCAAACGACACGAGCCTTCGCAAATCGGCGTCGCTCCTTGTACTAATTCCATACGAAATCCTATTCTACGACGAGGGGTAAAACCTACTAATTCCTTAGGAACACTTTAGAGGGCTCACATACTACAAAGATATCACATAATCTCAACTCATCTTCCTTGGTACTCCTACGAGACCTCGTATCCTCTTTAGTTCGTTTTCTCCATGAACCTTAAGCACTCTCCAAATTACCAAGGCATTTTAACTACCTTCTCGTGGCATACCATCTCAGCCTTATGTCTCAACAACCAATTCTCTCCTACGACTACATCAACACTCTCATAACTAAGAGGTACTAAATCAAAAGTAAAACGAGAACTCTCTAATTCCAACTTGGGATCGCGAATAATTCCATTCGCTTCGCTACCACCACTCAGAAGACATGACCTACCATCAACTCTAGAACCACGCCTTGAAGAAATACCAAACTTCACATGCCACCAATTGGTATGGTTCTAAAATCACACAATCCCAAAAAGAAGAAACAACCGAATATAACATCGACATAACGAACGAACATTTAGATACTAAACAAACGCATCAACGATGCTAGAAACACCCAATGAATATCTATCCACGTACCTACCGACCCATTAATTAAAAGATTAGAACTTTGATTCCAAACCGACTTTTTCCCAAGGAAACTTTCCACTCATAAACCTCTATACCAATCACTTTTAACATAGATTCACATAAGTTAGTTTTGTAATGTAATAATTTTAAGTGTAAAAATAAATTTAAATAAAATTTTCATAAACTTATTTTAATTATGATTTTATAAAAGAAATCAAAAGATGGTTAAAACAAATGTGTCGCATTTTATTTATATAATTTATTTTTGAAAGAAGTTTCTAACACCTAAACGATATGATATCGACTACAACAAAATTACTTTGAAAAGGAATTTATGACTCGCAACAGAAGAATCTTGATCAGCAAATAGCCCACTCCCAAAATACATTAAGGATTCCAATACCAAAATGTTAATTTACTTGAAAACGAACACGACAGGAACTCTTGCAACCAAACAAACCATAAGGACTCATCCATACCAACGGTCTTAGAACCAAACCAAAAAGTATCGTCACCCTTGGACAAAGGAAAACAATCAAAACGTCGAACGGAGAACGTTTAGTTAGTTAGAACACCAGTTCTATAATAACACTCTAGTATTACCCAACACAAGCGTTGGATCTCCTTAACGAACAACGAGCTAAGAACCAACTTAAGAATCGCGGACGATAATATAAACACGTATCCGATGTCATCCGCAAAACGATAGATGACAAGGAACCGATACCATCCTACGCAACCCAACCTAATAAAATCGCCCCTAATTCGGTTAAGAGATGACATCTGCTAACCACCACAACCATCCTTACAGGATCTACATCACATTTACACTTCTATCCAACGTAGCTATTTCCTATTTACACCTTACATAATTACATACAAGCAATCATGATCAATGCCCAGTCAAAGTCACAAGTCCACGTCGTGTGACACCTTTATTAATCTATGTTCGCGGACCATATTATAATTGTACCTTTTGCACACGTTTTTTACTTACTTCAAAGACCACCCCCCCCCACACATACTCAATTGATAACACACATCTACCATCATAGCAATTAATTATAATCCAATTATAACTCAAACATGATAATCCATCTAAGAACCATAAAATCTCATACGACCTAAACGAAAACAGAAAGTTACATTGTGACCCAAATATAAAAGGATCTCGATTATAGCAACGCATCGAAGTAGAAAATTGAAATAAAACTTATGTTGGCCTCGCTTTGGGTTGACTTTTCTCTCTCAATAGTCACCCAACTTCGCGGTACCAGTGAGGGTAATACAATCTCCAACGATATCTTCTAGGGGATAGGGAAGACATGACTAAACAATAACAATAGACTCGGTATCTTACTATTAGATCCCCATAATGAAAAAAGTATATATTTCATATTGTATAGTAGTAATTCAACATAGGAGAATTCCCAAAGCTTTAAAAAGGGTGAGCGAGAACATACGGTACTATACGTACACAAACACTTATGCCCTAAATGCATCTATATGAGGGAACTTAAAGCTATAGTCTAGGATCAACCACCTTAGTTCTCTATAAACCTGGATCTGATACCAATCAGTCCAACCCGCCAAGGCGGATGGGGAACGCGAGGCCGTTAACAAGAATGGATAATCATCACAACACAATGGTGTTTATATAGAGAACACTTAAATGCATACAATAAAGTAAAAGTAGAGACACAAAGTGTCATAACAATTACCCATATACTAGGCAAAAACATAAAAGGCGTCTTTATTGATGAAAAGGAAGTTCTCGCCAATAGAAAGACATGCAACAAATATTCAAATTCAAACGATGCAAAAATTCAAGACAAGAAATAGAAATCTTCATGACATCCTTATGGTCTCTTACTAGCCACTTATTTCCATCATGCTCACCTAAAAATGATGCTTGTAAAAACGTCAACACAATGGTTGGTGAGAGTCATAGGTTTAAGACACACAAATCAATCTTTTAAATCCAATTACTGTGATTATCAAAACAATATAGGACACTTAAGCAACATATGAACTCTATCTACATGCAATCCAACATAACTGGGTAGGAACGTTACCCCCGATCCATTTCAACAATACAATGGTAGGAACGTTACCCCCGATCCCATTAAACAACTAGTAGAACGATTACCCGCTCGATCCACCTTTACATCATACTAGGTTGAACGTTTACCCCCGATCCATATGTCACTTACGCACCTAAAAGTCTACCAGCTGGAACTTATACTTAGGCCTGGACCACACATCAGTGAGTATTATTTCAACCCTTCAGTTGGTTTGAGTTGAGTAGGTGTAAAGACACTCCCCAACCGAACTGAATCACAACTACTCAATTGATCACTAAGCCATGGAGGAAATACCACAAAAACCCACTCCAATTTGATCACTAAGCATGAAGAGTTATTCATACTAATCAATAGTATTATTTCAAACCCTTCAGTTGGTTTATGTGAGTAGTAAGACCACTACCAAATCCGAAAACAAATCACGACAGTCAATAACAATGTAGCAAATTAATCACGCAATTAAAACAGTTTGAAAATACTATCATTTTCACCCCAATAAAACATAAGAAAAAGGGGCTATGAAACTCACTTGAATGCTAGCTTCCAAAAGATCCACAAAACTTCACAAAATTTCACGAACAATCTAAACAATATAAACACATAATAAGTTACCATCAATTAGGCATTCAACCCAATATGATGTAACATCAACTATGATGGATGTCTAAGCTATCTACCATAGTCCTATACTTGTTTTAAACCTTTACCACTCTTACATAAGTCATTTAGACTTTAACACTACACTTTGCATTTTCTGGTTTTAAGCAGAATTTTACACTCGCTTACGCGACCTAAACGCACCACTTAAACATTCCCATAATTCAAACCAAAAATCACACATGTTCCCTTATGTGTTTACTAACTACCATGTGATTCCCAATCATTAGTTATATGCGTAACCACCTCAAATAAAATCAAACTTCAAAACTGTCCTAATTCGGACCTGATCGCACACTAAAAAGTATGACCCTAAAAACCATACTTAGACAACTAATTAGACGATTTCCTTTGGAGGATTTTTAATAGACACATGAAACTTAACTTCTGTAAAAGGGCTAAGCTTGTTTCAAATTTTAAGTAGGGGTTTTACCTCCCGAAATTAGACCCAAATCTGACCCGTATTTACTGTTTTTTTTTTTAACGGCAAATGGAATTTTATTAAAAAAGGGCTAGAAAGAGAAGGAAACTAGCAGACGATTATACATGCAAAAACGACTCCAACAAACAAGAACAAAAGGAACAAAATAACACCAACGAAACGAAATCGCAAAACAACCAAAGGCTTATTAGAATAAGAAAGATCCCACCATGCGCCAACTGAATTAATCCCTATAATGAAACGATATCCCGAACACACGAGGCATATAACCAAAAAGCGATCTAACCGGCATCCTTTGTTTGTCTCGATAAGGCATTATGAAGAAGAATAGCTTCTTTAACGTTGCCATAATAACTCCAAATCTGAAGATCGCTAGGAAAATAATCTTTCCTTAGAACGTTAGTTGCGCTATGAGAGATAACAACCCGTGTATTATTATTTCCATTAGGGGTCTCTATAGTCCCATGTTTATCAGAATTATCTCGTTCACTAGTTAAGAGGACTAATATATTCAATCCTCGAAGAACCGACTCCAGTAGCAATATTTAAATCATTACCCGGGGGTGTAGATGGAGGCGCAATGATGGAGTCTTTTTCAGGAGCATTAACTTGGCGTTAACACTCTCATTATCATCAGTTGGTAACATCTTCCAAAATCACCCTGAGAATGAACTCAAGAATCTCTACCAGCATCTTTCCAAATTCTTTCCATGCAATCCTTAATTCACCGCATCATTAGTAACATGATCGAAATCATCACGAATCTCGCCTTTCTTCAAAGGGAAAGTCCACAAGATCACTTTCAACCACGAACTCCTCCTCTCGCAAAACCCGACTAGAAGGCGACACCGAATTCATTGTTAACATTCTTAGGGGATCTGAATCAACAACTATCGACATCCAATGCTTCCTATTTTCCAAAACTTTATCCAAACTAGGACCTCTGCATCCTTCCTTTCCAGAGGATTTGGACTCGGGAATTGACCTCCATCGATTGAATATTGTGCGCGCCAATATGCAAACTCAGTAGCGATAATACGATAAGTCCAATTTCGATATGAAACTATAAAGGACTCTATCACACGATGTAAAGACTCTGTAAGGACACAAACCTTCCCATGAGACATTGGTCCATCACTTACCATATCCGTAAACACCACTGCTTCCCACCGACCACCAACTTTCTTATAAACCTCTGGAGCCATGATGCCACGTGGCAGACCCGCCAGGTCTATCCAAAACATCTTTCATCTGGATAAACATCGTTGAGGAAAACATCTTTGAACTCAAAAATTTCTCTTTTTTAACGCCTTTGAAGTTTTGGACGCTTTTCCTCTTGATCGATAGAGTCAAATCCAACCAAACCCACGTCCCAACATATCTATGCCAACATCATCGATTCCCTCAGAGACATATGTTTAGAATGCTCTGAATGACACTTAAATCTCTTTAACTTCTTTAGCAAGAATACTACGCTCCATACCATCAAAATCAATACAATTGTCTACGAGTATAGACATCACCGCTTTCATTACCCTGCCTTCCTTATATACCTGGTTACAATCGACACACACACATGATTCTGCTCCAAACATTACTAGTACCGTATTTGCCGACATGTCCACTGATTTTGTTGACCAGGATACCGCTTTAGCATACGAGTTAAAAGACTGAAAACATTTTCGTTGATACTAAAGAATTGAGAGTTCGAACCTACACTGGTGTTTAGCTCGTCCCAGAAGTTCCACAGGTCTATTATAAGTTCTGACCATACTTCGCCACATCGAAACATAAATGAAAACAACACAATGCATGCCGTTCTTAGATTGGAAACTAACTGATTGATATCATTAACGTTTATAAAACGTACAAAACCAAATCGTATGACCACGATTTGGATCTCTTTTGCGCTATGTAAACATCGATACCACATACCTCTCATTTGTTACAACTATCCAAAAGATCTTGGACCGTTGAGCATTCATGGGATATTAGAAACAAAGATTGATGAAAAACGACTTATGTTCCTCACGAAAATTAGATGAGATTTGTCTGGGAATACCTTTGTTACCGTTGATCTTTGACGTACGATTATTATCGAGAATGATCGTTCCTTTTCGCTTTCTGGAATAATTATTAGATCGGATGACCTAATTGTGCCAATTGCATCGTTATTTAACAACAGAATGCCAAGATCGGAAAAATAGGATTGACAACACCTATCATTTGTGAAGATCCGAAATCAAGATTTGTGGTTGTGGATGTTGAAGGCGTTTATTCTTGTATACCTTCTAATCTGCTAGCTTCATATCCATCTTGAAAATATTATTTGATTAGATTTTAGATGTTTGAAAACCTCAAAATAAGAATATTTAGATCTTGATTCTTGGACATGAAGTCAACGATTCATTGAAGTCCGAACCCGTATTATGTTTAGACAACTTTTCTTGCAAAAGACATTTGAATGACTTCCCGAACTCAAAATCGTTCGAGGCCAGACTGTTTGGAAAATAGACTCTCTGAACTTATCAAAACTCATAAGATTCATCAAAAATATCATTACCAATCTCGAGATATCAACTGAAACCAACACGCTCAAAATTTGCTCAAACTTAATCATGATTTAACGCGAAACTAACCCTAACGATTACAACCATCATGCTTTTAATTAAACCTCTAATCAATCCTATTAGTTTAAATTACATAATTTACAGAAAAACTTTGAAACCCTAATTAATAAAACCTAATTTACATCTAATCCATCATAATTTAGTTACTAGATTAAAGATGTAAAACTAAAATTAAAAGATCGGATCGGTACTTAATTTCAAAACCCAAAAACTTTTCTTCCTTTTTTTTTTTGTTTTGCGAAATCTCATCAGGGGGGCTTTTAGGGGTTTTTAATCTTGTATTTATTGCTTCCCTAGATGTGTTTTATTTAAGCCTTAATTTGGTATTTAGATTACATATTAGGCCTTTATTTCTATTTTATATTTTTTTCCTTTTTATTTCTAAAATTCGGATTTTACTATTCATGCCAAATTTTTTTTTATTTCTTTATTAATTAATTAATTATCTTTATACCTTAAGTTTTATAAAAACCTAAACTAAATTGTTAAACTATTTTGCTTGAAAATTACTTTCTAAAAATAACTTTTCATACTCAAATTCTCCTATTCAAAAAAATAGAAAGTTTTAAAAACTCTCTATATTTTAACAAACTCATTTCCCTTAATCTTAACTCTAAACACCTAAACTTATCTTAAATTACTCTAACATAATAATGCGTATAGTATAATTACTTACACAAAAAAAATTAACGCGACACCGCTTCGATTACCAATTCATATCCTTGTCACCAAAAATCGTGGAACGAAATGAAATTCACAAAATTAAACACAAATCCGAAATCCTATTGAGACGATCACGCTCAATGGTATTGATTATCCAAATTTTCAATATCTACATATCCCACACAAACACTTTTAGAACACATAAATCACAAAATTTCTTTCATAAACTAAACTTATAGAACAGATATTTAGGTCAACACTACGATTTGACCAACCTGCTCGAACCACGGTTGTCACAACATTGGTTGCAACCCATCAGATGACTTAGTCTCCTTATCAAACTCATTAAAACTCGTACCAAAACACTCAATTTCAACCACAAGTTTCACCATATCAGTCTCCACAGTATGGATCACCTTATCAGTCTCAACAATACTCAACTCATCAATCATCAACACCTCTTTCAATCACTTATCCATCCAATGATTATCAATCATCAATTCACCACAACGTTTATTCTCCATCATCATCCATCCCTCAATTCGAATGTGCCACCACAATTAACTATCAATCTGAATTTTCCCAACCAGACTTAGGTCTAATTGTTCCAGTGTTCCAGAATAGGTAATGTTCCATTGACGCCATCACCACATGATGTCTTTCTTGACTGCTGTTGTCACTTCCCGCTACCCTACTACCAATAATCAGCTGAGGAATTTCGTCAAACCCTAGGCAACAAGCTACCATTAATAATGGAAGAGTGACGTAACCTTACAACCAATTCAGGGGAGACAAACTTCTTTAGCTGCGGGTACTTCAAGGACTTATACTCCAGGAGCAAGTAGAAGCAATTCTTGGAAACAAAGGACTGTTATTTATTACAATTGTAAAAGGGAAAGCCACATGTCCAAGCAATGCACTAAACCAAAGAGAAAACGGGATGATTCATGGTTTAAGGATAAAGTTTTTTTGGTTCAAGCTCAAGCAAGTGGTTAAATTCTACATGAGGAGGAACTAGCATTTTTGGCAGATCTAGGAATTCTAGAAGGTCAAGCCACATAAACTGTCATTACTCACAATGCTGCTTATCAAGCTGATGATTTGGATGCATATAGCTCTGATTGTGATGAACTCAACACCGCCAAAGTTGCTCTCATGGAGAATTTATCTCATTATGGTTCAGATGCTCTTGTTGAGGTACACAATCATGATCATGTAAATAATAATATGATTAATCAAGCTGTGCAGGTGATGCCGTCTTCTGAACAGTCGAATGTTGTAAACCATTCAGAGACTAAAATAACCATAGATAGCAATATCATTCCTTATTCTCAGTATGTGATTGAAATAACCATAGATAGCAATATCATTCCTTATCTGTGATTGAACAACTAAAATCCCAAGTAGTTAATTGTACCAAGATAAATCTAGAAAATAAAAGTGTCAATGATACGTTAACTGCTGAGCTTGAAAGATATAAGGAACAAGTTAAAGTGTTGAAAGAAGGACAAAATGTTGATTTAAGGAGTAATGATAACATTTCAGATTCAAGTGCATAGTCTGTAGAGATTGATCATCTTAAACAAACTCTTTCTGAACATTTAAAAGAAAAAGAATC
>BQNB010068696.1:0-23295 GCA_026074375.1 Tanacetum coccineum
ACCCAAATCGCATATTAGTGCCTAGTCTAGTTCCATCTTTATTTACCACTAATCCACCACAAAACTAACCTTAAACCATCCTAATATCTATTGTTGCAACTCTCATCAACTCTCAATCTCACCAAGAACATATTCTAAAACATAAACATAAGCTTTTGTCATAAAACTTCCAACATATTTTAAGATGAACAAAAATAAATTGTAGTTTCTTTTGTAAAAACATCACAAACACATGGATCTTTAATGATAACAATAGATCTAACACAAGAATTATAACAACATCAAAATAATACAAGATGAGTCAAGAAATACTCACAAGAAAGCAAGCAAAAGAAGAACACACAAGATCTTGCAAAACCCACTTATAAACTTGAAACCCTAGTTTTATGATTCTTGAAAACTCTTGAAAAACAACTAACAAATACTTGGATCTACCTTAGATATAACTAGGAATGAGTTTAGAATACTTGGATCTTGAAGAAAATCAAAAGATATGGATGGTTTATGTTGGTGTTAGTGTGCCGTGAGATAGGAGTAGAGGGGAGGGAGAAATGGTTTTTGTTGGTGGCTTGTAAATGAGATGAAAACCCTAAGTGTGAGTTATAGTATGGTATTTATAGTGGAAGAGTTAGGGTTTAAGGGTTCAAGTAATGTGTAAGTGACCAACACACACCAAAGGTGTGTGTGTCATGGGGTTCGGCCAAACATGGCTCACAAGGACCAAATGGGTCAAGTTTTCTAGCCATGGTTCAAGTAATTTAGACATGGTTCAAAGTTTACAAGTCAAGTGTGTAAGAATGTGTAAGCATTGTGTAAGCAACATGTGAAGTGTAAGACTAGAGAAGGGTGCATGAGGGTGACTTACTCATGTGTCACTTTCATGCACATGCATGTAGTTTTCAAAATAAGATGCCTTGGATTTAATTTTGAGTTCAAGTATGATTGTTGATGTTGTTTAGGCGCCATATTTGGCTAGTGAAAATAATGTGAACGAAATTTTTAGTAGTATGATGCTAGAATTTACGATAACTCGGGTTTACACGAAAAGATTTTGAGTTTCCGGGGTTCCGTTTGGTCAAAGACGCGAAAGACGCAATTTAAAGGATAAAACCTAAAAATTAATGTCGGAAGTGATTAAAAATCACGAAACACTCAGGAAAGTTAAAATAACACATAAAATGCCTAAATTAATTTATAACCGATGCCGGAACGCGTCCGGTGACGTTTTTCAGTTTTTACGCAGTTTAGTTCCTCGGTAAACTGTCAGATTTAAACGTAACGAATAAAATTTAAAGTAGATGACCGGAGTGAGTCGGAAAACTAACCGGGAATTTACGGGGTGTGACAAACCGCTCGGGTAAAACGAGTCGAGTGATTAAACGGAAACGATAATACAATCTTAAAGTAGTACCTGACCGAGTGAGTCGGAAAAACTAACGTGCGGTGAATTTACGGGGTATGTGACATCCTTGTCCGTCTCCCCGTATCTAATAGTCAGCAATTGTCTCAAAGACTTAGTACAATAGCATGAGAATCGTATTTACATGTGAGTATACGCGAATCAGAAGATGTGTACTCACTTCCTCTGCATTACGGTCTTCCGCGTTCCCAGGTATACGCGGGACCCTCTTTAGAATTCACAGCTGTACCATCAACAGATTGGAATGCGACTGTTAGCTTCAAACCTTGACTTCGCGGCCAATAATCTCTACTGTTTCTTCTATGAAATGGAGTTTTCATCAAATGTGGATTTCGTCCAAAGGAATCGCGAGCGTTCTTCAGAATAAGCACTTCTTAAGGTTCGAGACCGTGAAAGGTACTATGAACACTACACACATTTTTTTCGTACACTCTAGCCGATATGCAACCGTATCCTAAACCTTGGGCGAGAATTTAAAAGCGTCCAATATAACGAGGGTTCCCTAACCCCCGTTTGCCTGAAACGTAATACACCTTTCCAGCGATACTTTTCAACAATAACATATCCCCAACCAGAAACTCTAATAGGCTATACGACTCTTAACAGCATAGCACTTTGTCTCTCATAGTGAAGCTTTAAACGATGTCTTGAATTTGGATAATCTTCTCTGTTGTCTCACGAACAAATTTCTGTCCGAGTAAGCTGAGGCGTGGCTCCCATCACGCTATTCGCCACTGAATTAGTACATTCTGACCTCCCCACCTAAAGGAAAGAAAGTTGAGGTTCAAGCACTCTTGATTACCGTGGGCCTTGAAGATAACAATGAAAGCAAAAATTGGAAAAAACCCTACCGTTGCTAAAAACTGACCCCCACCGAGCTCTTTCTATTAACCCGGCCCTTCTCGCCAACGAGAACATGTGAACACGCATTATGCGACCAAACTATGCCTCAACAGTTGAGCCTATAATACTGTCGTGATATCTGATGATGTAGGAGAATTTCTATAAAGGGTAAATGTCTGTCCCATCCCTTCCCTGAAGTCCAACGACGAACAACAGATTATCCGCTGGGAGCTGTCTTCCAATGTTTGGATCAGTCCTGCTCGACTTAGAACCATCTAGTTTCGTTGTGATATGCTGTACCTCATATCTAAATGCGTTTTAGGGACTAAAGTTACCCCCGCCTCGTAATTTTTTTTATGAACCCGCCCCCTATGTTTTTTATTGTATTTAATACTTAAGTTTTTTAGCCCCGCGCCTGGGCCTTAGGAGCCTCCTCTTACGGCCCTGCCGACCCTAACCCGCTGGTTCCGCTCCACATAACCGTAAAGTAGAGGAACTTTCCGGAGGAGAAATAAGTTGCCAAAAGCTTCTTGAAGAGAATTGCCGAATTAGTGACAACGAACCTACCATCACGATCAGTAATGATCGAAAAGCAGGCACTCCATGTTCTCGACACCCTACATCTTTCAAGTATCTGACCTGGTCATTTCCTCCATCGATGTCATTCTCTTTGCTGGCAGAAAAATGAGCAACTTAGTGATCGATCTGACTATAACCCAAATCAAATCTTGCCCGGAAATGAACACCTTCGCCGTTTTTGGTAGTTTTGATCACGAAGTCCAAGTTATGTTTTTCCCATTTCAAATTCAGTGATTTTGGTTGAACTAACAGACCGGATGGTTTTCTTGATACATACAACGCTTTAAACTTCCTGCGCATAGTCATACACATACTGTCATAAAGGGCAATTTCTGTTTCATGTTGGTTCCACCTATTATACATCTTTCAAAATACCTGCGTACTGATTTTTATCCAGATCCTCAGGTGGATCAGAATACTTTGACTTATCGACTATTCGCGTGCATAAACAAAGCTCTCAGATCAACCAAAACATGAGTATCCACTTCTAATCTTCAACACATCGTTCCAGACTGCACGTGGCCTAGCTTCTTGAATCAAGCCAAGCAAATCGTTCTGTTTACCGTAAATCATCTTCTTTTCTCGCCTACAACTTGAGCCATTACAAAATCCGCGTAGGAGATTTAACCCCGCCGTATTGGGTCACAACCAATGCACGAACTCGTAAGTGGCTTAGTCATACTCTTTCGGCTACAACGAGGCACTCATCCACTACCAGTGTAAATACAGACATATGCGCCTTTATCCCAGGGGTTGTAACGTAACTCGCAGACTGTAGTCACAATTAGAGACAGTGCTAACCACCTACTTGTCTCAAATGTTCAACACTTTCTGATCATAGATAACGCTTTGGCAAGGGAACACGTTATGAGTCATGTACACAACGACACATTTGTGCGTAAAGGTAAAGTGTCTCACATCTTGAGAGCGAACACACACAGCTCCCCATTTCCAAACATGAGTGTCGTGTGTAATTCTTTCTCATGAATTTTTAGCGTGTCGGGAATCATAGCAAAAACTTTCTCTCTCTGCATCAATACTGCGCCTAATTCCTTTATGAGAAGTCATCACAATATACTAGTGAGTTTTCACTTTCCTTCCTGGCAATGCCAAAATCGGTGCAACTACACAACTTTTGTTTCAACATTTTTGGAAAGGCCGTTCTGCCCTCCTTTTTTCAACCCCAATAAAACTTTACACTTTTTCTGAGTCAGCTTCGTCATAGGGCTGAAATCTTGGAGAATCCTGTCGATAAATCGTCCGGAGTAACACGGGACAATGTGCGCCAAAATTGTGCGTAATTTCATTCTGAGTCTTGGTGAGGTGATTCGGCCAATCCTTGCTTGACGGACAATCTTCGTCAGGATCTTAACTGAATGCCTTAGCGTATCACATCAACAGTGTACCAAGAAATTGTACACTCTTGAATGATAACGTAACCCCAAAAGTCACACTTTGAAAACTTTGGCGTCACAATTCTCTTCCTTCTTGCAAGCCACGTCCAAAATTAGTCTGCGAGAAGTACATCATGTTCTTCCTTGTGTCTCTTATAGTAGATCAAGATGGTCATCGAGTGAACAAATCACAAAGCAATTGCGTCTATCTATGTACTGGTCTACAAAACCCGGATTTTCATCCAAAGTTCATGAACACCTGGAGCCGTCGCGTATAGTAACACCTCCTAATGGCATCACTTGGAACGTCGTAATGACCATATGAGCGACGTTCTAAACTCCGTCATTTGGCATATCCTCAACACGAACTCTGAGCTGGTGGAACCCTGACCACAAGTCGATCTTTGAGAAACCACACTTGATCCTGTCCAGTAGATCAAACAAGTCTCGATTCTTAGTAAGTGGGTATCGCTACTAGCAAGTAAAGCTTATTAAGTTCAACAGATAATCGATACACACTCGCAAAGCCTAGCCGACCTTCTTTTTGGGACAAACAATAAACCGGAGCACCCCAGGGCGAGTGAACTTGTCTTATAAATCCCTTGTCAGAAAGTTCTTGTAGTTGAGTAAACAGTTCATCCATCACCGACGTGTGCTAAAGCCTATAATTCATGCGACGGGCTCTAGCTAACAGGTAGCAGCACCTGGAGCCTAATCAATTTGGAAATTCGACCTGCTCGTGTGGGACTGGTATCCAGGTAAAGTCTTCTTGGAAAAACTTCTATACACGGAAAGGTCTCGTACAGTCGACCGTCCATCCAGTCGCAATCTTCACTACGCGACTAAGTTACTTATTGCTTTCCCTTCACCGTAATCTGGAGCCATAATAGGTGGAAAAACAAAAATAGAAAAGATAACGAAAGTAAAGGAGAAATAAAAAAAAAGAAATTGTTTGTACAATTTAGTATGTACGGAGGCCTATTCTCCAAATACTTTCTGGACGTTTTGTTCCTTTTCCACTTGATATAAATGCTCTAAACTCTGAATTCCTCACGCTTGTCAACCCATTTGTCTCCTTGGAACGATCGTAATTTTCCATTTCACATATAGGAATACGCACTATCTTCTCATCACAGACAATCACGGGCATGATTCTTTGCTAACCAATCCTATGCCGAGATGGATAACGTCGGATACTACCCAACGTCAACGAATTGACAATCAGGCTCGACTAATTAAATGGATGTCCTAAACAATCCTAGTACAGCCCATTAAACACAGTGTTGGTTTCTGAAGTCCTTCCGTCCAGACATAGTTCGTACGCCGTAACTAAAATTCTTAAGGCATAGGGGAGTGAAGTCTAGCAATGCACTAAAAGTATTTGAAACGCAACTTTCATCAGGCGCCCAGAGTCAAATAACATATAAGCATGATGATTGTTGATAAGGAACGTCTCCGTGACATGTTGAACCGGGTATTAACTTCACCATCTCTCCTAGTGCATATGCAACTTGCCACATTCATCAGGAACTCTCGCCTTTGTTTCCACGGTTTTAGGTTCTTGATCTTGGGGCAATCATAGTCCGGTAATGTCCTTGTTGCTCCACACTAAAGACAGCAAGTCACACTCTCTTATTCGCTTAACTTGGCCTCTTTGGGTGGGGTAGTAGGATTTGTAACCCTGCAGTTCTCTGGGCAAATGTCCAACCCTGTTGCACCTCACCACAAATCCTTACAGTGCAAGGGTCCGTAAAAGGATGGAGCTTACACTTGGTGTCATAGTGGAAAGTTACCTTCGATATTTCTTCTTCTCCCCAATGTATACCCGATGGGAAACTACAGTGCACATAGGCAAAAGCAACGATTCTGTCAGCCCGCCAGTATTCTGTCGATTGTGGGGTGGTAAGTATGCCTCAGCTGTTGTTTCCCATGAGTTGCTAACCAATCTCCTCTTGGTTCTCCCGCAGTTGCACACATCATAACTCATTCAACTGAGAGTTATCCATCAAACGTTAGACAATAAAAATCGAACAGCATCTTGTAGTCTTGTAGGTTCTGCAGCAATCACATTCCCTTGGATTTATCGGGAATCGACCCATCCAATGAATTTCTCCACCCGATCTACTCCTACGGGAACCATTTCTGGTGCACATCATAGTGAGTCCTGGAACCTCGTGAGTGTAACAAGCGATGTCCAATTTTTTCACCGACAGAATTCCACACAGTCGGTTTCCATCTTTTGGATCTCATTTCTCGGACGCAATTACACTTCAGTCATCAGTTTCATCAAGCTCTCTCTCATGATCAATCGCGTATAGCAGTCATCAGTTCCGATTGTCCTCCTATTGTGAGAGTTCCACAGGTTAGTGCACTGTCGAGCAAGTACACTAGTTGCATTACTTCACTTGATATTCTCCGGACAGTTTGCTGACATGATGAAACCCAGTCTCCATCTTCCACTCCACCTTATCTAGACCAACCACTGCCCGACATTCCTTTAAAACTACGTTGGAGACACTTCCATCAATCCTGGTGAAGTCCATTCACGAGGCAACCAACCTACCGAGCTCTTTCCCTTCACAATGGGTGTATCTCTAATTGCCCGTCGCCGATATGTCACCTCATGGTTTTTACCATTTCCATCATCCATTTCCATTACCATTTCCATTGTCATCACCATTATACCATTCCATTGTCACCACCATCTACACATTCCCATTAATTACCAATTATCCATTGTTCATGCACCATTACCATTCTCTTCCAATTCCCATTACCAATTTCCATTGTTGTTACCCGAAGTGCAAGATTATTGGTTAACCTGATGAGCTTTCTAGAGCTTGCTGTTTAACAAATCGTTGATTGATCATTTCTTCACTTGCGGCGGTGGGTCATTCCAGATAGCGAGTGTTTGTCATTGTTCTACATCACAAGACACAACCATAGTGGAGATTTAGAAGAACGAATAAAAACACGTTAATAATGGAAAATATTACAATACAAGATAAGAAGTAAAAATATAAATGTAACACGTAAGCCAATAGAGAAAAAATCAACAATAAAGAAATACATAAGCGAGATGCATCCAAAACAACTTTTCATTTCAGTAAAGTAAAAGCATAATATCGATTACAACCCAAATAATAAATAGGTTCCATGATTCACGCGATAAATTTACAAAAACAGCTAAGTAAACCTAGACCTACACCATTGGCCTAATGTCCCTGATCAGGATGCAACTAGACTATGGACCGATTAGCCGGAAACGCCTCCCCAATATATGACGCCAACCTCCTAAGTCTCCCGCGAGCATCACACGATCCCAACGTAACCCGACGAAACTCCACCTGTTGAAAGTGACGATGGTAAACAAGGCTACTCCACACGATCCCCACGATATCCAACATAGCCCGAATCTGTAGGTTCCTCCAACCTCAAGCTATAGATTGCCTATCGTGCCAACCTATCCTGTTCCAATAGCTACTCAACTGATCGGCCTCCAACCGTTCCTGAGCAGTCTCAATCCCAACAATCCTATCAATGCCATCCCTAGTAACAAGCAAGTCAGGAGAACCCTCCCCAGCTGGCTCTACAATCCCCTCCTCAACTAACGTGCATCTTAGGTCGATACCTGCCTCACAGTGCCGTAACCTCCAGTTCATGGTGTCAGCCTCACATACTCCTCTGTGTCATAATGTGGCATCTCCTATGGTCAATCCCAACACCGATCTCCAACCTCATCCACCGAACACCAATAGCCTCAACTCCCGAGCAACTCAACCCCAGTTCTATCTGTAGAGGCCAACCAGATCGGCGTCACTCGTCTCCCTAAAAGCTCAGCCTCTGACTGAATCAAGGAATCTCTTGGTGAACCTCTAGCGAGGGTGTAAGTGGTCAGCACACGGGAAGAGCTAATGATCTCCGTAACTGTCATGGATAATGTATACTGAAAGCACGCGTGACCTACATCTCTGTTCCTGAGTGTGTCCTTGCAAATGTGGAGATAATGCATGGGTCTCTCTGAAGAAATTCTCCCTGATGATGACTCAGGATGTATTCGGTTGGATACAAACAGTATATAGTGGAGCAGCAACAGAAGTTCGCCAACTGACGGAATGGAGGCCTCACTCCCCCGTCGTAGGTGCTCTCCTCGCAGGAACGAAATCTAGGTGAATCATCTCTATCGAAGATGCCCGAAAAGCCAGATCTGGCGCAAACAAACTCACAGAATGAACTGGTGCGAGAATCCGAAGAGTATGAACTGGAAGAAGATGAGTGCGGTGATCTAAGAGCGAGGTCTGACGCAAGCCTCGATTTGCAGATCTTTCAAGCTGGCAAAGGCGCTAACTCTCTGACCTTGCCAGTCAATCAAGCTTTACGGCGGCCCTTGGATGGGTAGATAATTCGACCAAAAGGAAATAGCCTCCCCACGGGTCCTGATAAGAGAGCGCTGATCGTCAACGAATCGCCGTAGGTGCGGCAGTAACAGGAGCAATAAGGAAACTCATTGGAGATAAGATGGACGATGTTGTATACCCTGCCTGCCTACCAACGATCAATGATAGCAACGATGAAAGGGTCCTGCATAGTGGTCCATCAGAATAATCGGAGTCTAGAAGGATCCGGTGCATAAGCGAAGTAGTAAGAATCTGAAGCGGGGAAATGTGGCTCGGTGTAAGACACCTCATCATGTGTAACACAAATCGTGAACCCGTATAAGGAACCAAGCCACAACTAATCCAGTGGGTGAAGCGACAAGAGTCGTCTCAACCACATGATGCGGCAGAAGAAAATAGCGGAGCAATTGTTAGAAGTCTCATAGCAGCAATAAACTGGAGTAAAGGAAGTAACATTAGGGAATTATTCACTCACCAATAGAGAATAACCGCGAGAGGCGTCCCGCATGTGATTTTCCCCACAGGCTCTGCATCATCGCCGTTAGAGAAAGCAGAAGAAATGATGATAACTGAAGTCTTGACCATAACCTGCACAAGCATCAAGATAATAATAAATTCTCCTTTATATGAAACTCCATGCAAGTCATAAGAGAAATGCTAAATGATAATGGAAAGTAGTAAGATGGCTAATATGTAATACTCTTATGTATATATATAGTTAATCTCATATATAGTAATGCGCAGCAAGGTGATAAGACAATAAGTTAAGCACAAATAGGATAGAGGCACATAGGATCACATACTGGTTATAAGCCCAGACCTAGTATAACTATCCTGGTATCACTATAACCGTTGGACACTCTGATAACCACATCTTGTCACCCCCCCAAACTGGGCCTATACGGCAATACGAGTCCGATGGGCGGACGTCTTAAGACAATCCGAAACACAAAGGCAATCAAAGAACGACCACAAAATCAAGTGGACGTTTTGAAAAAGTTTTACTCCGTTGCATAAATAACAAATCGATATTAAGTTCTTTACAGCCCAAAATAAATAAGTTAAAAAGGTAGCGATAAGCATAATCAAAGTTTAAATAAGACAACGATTAAATAATCAGATAACGCTCCTATCGAAATTAGCGAAGTCACATAGCCACATAGACACCACGTTAGCATCAAAATCATACCAATCTAAGCACCTTGAGAAAACAAGTTTTAAAACGTCACATAAATTGTGAATTTCAGTGAGATTATTTTTGTACAAGAGTGGACAACAAGATTTCAAAACGTATGTGAGCTACTATAGACGAATACAGCATCAACATAAAAAGTATTTTAATAGTTTCACTAAGCTCAAGACACCAAGCTAATTAAGTCAAACAAGGGCTTATGTTACACTCCCTTTAGCAAGATTCCTGCGCCAAACGACTGCGGTTCCCAAACCAAAGATCCACCAATAAAATCGACATTGACAAATATCCCGTTAAGATACAAGCGAAGCACAGAGAACACGTAAAGTGCGATGCAAACCCCGGAGATAGCGGATAATTAGTACCCGAATTAATCAATCTATTCACATCGCTGCATACTTTTCCCACTCGAGCCGTGCCTCCGTAGAGAAACAACAGTTCATTATAAGTTGGGCAGGTAGTAGGTTCATGCTACATCGGAACAGCATAAACAATAAGAATCACGTAAAGCACTTGTGTCCCATTTTAAAAGCAAACAATGTAATCTGCTTCACACCCCCAATGGTATAAAGCGTTTGTAAAACAGTAAAAGTGTGAGGTCATAGATAGAAAACTCACCTAGCAAGGGTAACGCGATATATCACAACAAGATGATGAATATATAAGGAGGTCCTATGCCTCTGACCTAGAGTAAGACTGGGTATGACTTAGCATTTATCGAAAGAAAACAAGTAAGCATCCATGTTCAGGTCAATTACAGCATCCAAAAGTTTTGCGTTTTTGGAAATTCAAAGACTTTGAACACTTTACCCGACTTGTTAGTTGAATCCGTACACTTCTTGAGAAAAATTACACTATTTTGTTTAGAAACTTTCTCCTTTTTAGGATAACAATTAGTTTCCAAAAACGTTAAAAGCGCCCGCCTAATTTGTCTTAGTTTTTTCCATATAATTTATAAATCGCTTCAATAATTCTAAAACCGCCCTACCTCCTTATTTCTAAATCGCCTAAAAAGTCCGTTTTCGTTATTATTTTTAATAATCCTACAATTATTAAGTTCGGCATTCTCAAATAACCTTTCATGACGTTTCTATATGTTATAAGAAACCTAATACCTAGCTTTGCTACTGTTTTACGCAAGAGCTTTAAAAACTGCCCAATAAACGTCCGAAAGTGCACGGTATCCCCTATAAAATTCCCAACAGCCCACATCACTTAAGAGTATTTTCCTCAAAAACATAATTTTTTTTTTTTTTCCGATTTACATGATACAAGATATGTCTCTCATTAGTTGGACTTTTAAGCTTAGCGATTTTGGCCAAACCGTTATAGTAGAAATGTCATTCGGACAAACTAATCGTGTATTAATACATTGAGCCGATTCAGACACCGAAAGGCATCCAATCGTCCCTTTTAGAAGCAGCTGATCTGATCGTTGCATTTTTCCCATATATCGCCGAAAAAAATGTTTCAAGTTCTCTTTAGGATCACAACTTTGACCAGTTTTTTAATACCGAATTATAAAAGTGTGATATATGAAAATATCTCAATTCGAAACGAGCTCTTCGAAAACTACTTTTTACAACTAGATGAAAACATATTTTAAGTCCGCCTCAAACCCTCAAAACTAAATCGGGAACAGCAAGTATAGTGTTTGATCGAATAAGTGACAAGAAATCAAATCTAGGATGAATAACCCAAGATGCGCATATTAGGCCTAGTCTAGATTTCCACACTTTATTTACCACTAATGCCACCACAAAACTATCCTTAAACCAGTCCTAATATCTATTGTTGCAACTAACTCTCATCAACTCTCAATCTCACCACAAATATATCTTAAAACATAACATAAGCTTTTGTCATAAAAACTGTCCCAACATAGCTTTAAGATGAACATAAAATAAATTGTTAGTTTTCCTCTTTTAGTACCTAACATCACAATTACACATGGATCTGTTAATGATAAATAAGAACTAGACACAAGAATGTATACAACATCAAAAAAGTAAAACAAAGTGAAAACATGATGTTCCAAGACAATACTCACAAGACAGCACACAGCAAAGAATGAACAAACAAGATCTTGCAAAAACGCCCACTTATAAACTTGAAACCCTAGTTATAAGACGTCTTGAAAACTCTTATGAAAAACCACTAAACAAATACTGGATCTACCTTAGATATAATAACCAAGGAATGAGTCCTTAGAATACTGTGGATCTTGAAGAAGATCAAAAGAAATGGAGGTTTATGTTGGTGTTAGTGTCCGAGAATAATAAGGACGAAGATGGGAGGAGAAACTGGGTTTTTGTTGGTGGCGTGTAAATGAGATGAAAACCCTAAGTTGAGAGATAGAATGGTATTTATAGTGGAAGAGTTAGGGTTTAAAGGGTTCAAGTAATGTTAAGTGACCACGACACACCAAGAGGTGTGTGTCATGGGGTTCGCTGCCGAGAACATGGCCACAAGGACCAAATGGGTCAAGTTTATCTAGCCATAGTCGGTTCAAGTATTTAGAGACATGGTTCAAATTTTTCCAAGTCAAGGGTGTAAGCACATAGTATACGCATGTTGAAGCGATACATGTCAAGAGTAAAAACTAGAGAAGCGGTGATGAAGGGTGAACTTACTCATGTGATCCTTCATGCACATGAGCATCGTATTTTTCAAAATACAGATGCCTTGGAATTTACATTATTTTGGTTCACGAGATGATTGCTTGAAGTTGTTTAGAGGGCCATAAAATAGGCAAGAGAAAAAATGTGAACGAAAATTTTTCTGTAGTATGATGCTAGAATAACGGTGATAACTCCGGGTTACACGAAAAGATTTTAGAGTTCCAATCCGGGGTTCCGCTTGTCAAGAAGTCCGCGAAAAAACAAACGCAATTTATATAGGATAAAACCTTAAAAAATTAATATCGGAATGGATTAAATAATCACGAAACACTCCAGGAACAGGTTAAAACATAACACATAAAATAGCCTAAACTAATTTATAACCACCGATGCCGGAACGCGTCCGAGAGAACGTTTTTTCATGTTTTTATCTCAGTTTAGTTCCTCGTAAACTGATCGCGATTAAAAACGTAACGAAAAAAATTTAAAAGTAAAGACCGTTGATTTAGATCGAAAAACTAACCGGGAATTTTACGGGGGTGTGACAGACTAACTCCTGAGATACACCTGGACTCTTATTCTAACTGAGGACCAAAGTACGAAACACCTGAAGTTCTCATTGAATCTCCTCACACTGATCCAAAGAACTTCATGCACAAGTTAGCACAGTTCGACCACTGCAGAAACACAAAGGTATAGAAAATTTCTAATATAAATACAAATCAGTGCATACTTTGCTAAAAGAAGGGAAAGCCAGACAGCGAAACGTCCAACTGCTACGAACACGATCCTGAAAAACAAGAAAAAGCCACACAGAACAAACAAAACACAAATACACAAAGAAAAAATATATATAAAAGGCTTGAAACCCAGAAGGCGTTGTCAAAAAATGTGAACCGTACTCTTGTTTAGGCTTGCTCAAACAAAAATGCCCTTAAAGCGCCGCTAAAGAGAGTCCCATGTATAGCTTCTGTACGAAGCATTGCAATAGCATGTTTAACTTAAACACCTTAACGTTGTCACAACCTCACATGAGAAAACACCAGTACAGATCCGCGTGACATCATGCAATGGACAAAAACACTATTCTGTTAAGTTCTTTCAACATTTTTTAGGCTCATAAATTTTACATCGACAGAGATGGAGAAAATCGTTGATAAAATGGTGAAGGACAAAGGTGATGCATGTATTTTTGTAGGGTATTCTACTCAGTCAAGAGCTTACAGGGTATTTAACAAGAGAACAAGAATAACAGTTGAAACCATTCATGTTAACTTTGAGGAATTGCCTTAGATGGCGTCAGATCACATCAGTTCTGACCCTGTTTCACAATGTCCAAAAACGACACTTGAACATGACAGTTTAAGTCTCGGTCCCCAAAGTCAAGAAAATGTTCCTCAAGCAGCTGAGACAGTAACAATGTCAAATGAGCTGGATTGCTATTTAGTTAGATGTTCTATGAATTACTCAATGAAACTACTCCAGTTGTGTTAAAGTCTTCCGCTGTAACTACTATTGAAGCTCCTGATAAACGTCAACAACAACACACAACTTCATCTTCTACAACAACCGTTAATGCAGATGTACTTCCATTGAACATTCTAACAACACCTCAAACTACAAATCAAGCACCAACTCATGTACCAATTGTCAATGCAACTGAGAACATTATTCAAGCAAAAACCAATAACGAATATGCACAAGTTGACGACGATGAATTTGTAAACGCCTTTAGTACACCGATACAAGACCTAGGGGAGACATCATCTCATCATGTTGATTCGTCAAACATGCATACATTCTATCAACACTATCCCTCTGCACATCGTTGGACAAAAGAGCATCTATTAGAATAAGTCATTGGAAATCCTTCTCAATCAATTAGAACAAGACGTCAGCTAGAAACAGATGGCGAGTTTTGTATGTTCGCCCTCACCGTGAGTTAAACCGAACCAAAGAACATTAAAGAAGCCATGGCTGATTCTGCATGGATTGAAGCGATGCATGAAGAACTTCACCAGTCTGATTGATTAGATGTATGGGAATTAGTCGACAGACCACTCTACAAAAACGTCATTAACCTGAAGTGGCACTGGAAAAACAAACATGATGAGGAAAATACTGTAATTCGTAATAAATCTCGTCTTGTACCTAAGGGATACGCACAAATGGAAGGAATTGATTTCGAACAGTCATTTGCACTAGTTGCTCGGTTGGAAGCTGTCCGGTTATTCATTGCATAAGTTGCACACAAATCATTTACAGTATACCAAATGGACATTAAAACAACATTTCTTTACGGACCCCTGAAGGAAGAAATGTATGTAAACCAGCCAGATGGATTCGTAGACCCATATCACCCCGACAAAGTCTACCGTCTCAAAAAGGCATTATATGCACTTAAACAAGTACCAAGAGCGTGGTATGATGAACTCTCCAAATTCCTGATATTAAAAGGATTCTCAAAAGATTATATTGATCCAACTCTGTTTATAACTAAACATGGGGAAGACATATTGCTTGTGCAAATTTACATTGATGACATTATCTTTGGTTCTACAAACGCAAAACTTTCAAAACGATTTGAAAAACTAATGCACAGCAAGTTTGAAATGTCTATGATAGGGGAGCTGAAATTCTTTTTAGGAATTCAGATCCACCAATCCCCTCGTGGTATCTTTATAAACCAAGCTAAGTATGCTCAAGAGATACTTATAAAGCATGGTATGACCTTATGTAATAGCATTGGTACACCAATGGCTACAAAACACCTAGATGCTGACCTGAGTGGTACTCCGGTCGACCAAAGGAAATATCATAGTATGGTCTGAGCACTCATGTACCTAACAACAAGTAGACCAGATATTGTACATGCAACATGTTATTGTGCTCGCTATCAAGCGAAACCGACTGAGAAATATCTCACTGTGGTTAAGCGGATCTTTCGATACCTTAAAGATACCATTAACATGGGACTCTGGTATCCGAAAGACACCAGTTTTGAACTAACTACTTTTTTAGATTCGAATCACGCGGGTTGTCTCGATTCACGTAAGAGTACATCTGGTAGCATACAATTTCTAGGTGGTGACAAGTTAGTCAGCTGGTCGTCCAAAAAGCAGGACTGCACTTCTATGTCTTTAGCAGAAGCCAAGTATGTGTCTTTATCTGCGTGTTGCGCTCAAGTTTTATGGTTGAGAACTCAGCTCACAGATTATGGCTTCCACTTTGATAAAATACCTATGTATTGTGACTCAAAGGCAGCTATAGCCATCTCGTGCAATCCAGTCCAGCACTCCTGTACCAAGCACATCGATGTCAGCTATCACTTCATAAATGAACATGTTAAAAAGGGTATTGTTGAATTATTCTTTGTCGGAACTGAATACCAATTAGCTGACCTGTTTACTAAAGCTCTGTCAAAAGATAGGTTTAAGTATCTCGTCAGACGAATCGGTATGAGATGTTTGACTCCAGAAGAACTGGAGGTTCTGGCAAATGAATCTGATTGATCTATCAAACATCGATTTGTAAATATTTTTATTTCTATCTTTATTTTGATTTATAAATATTTTTAGAAAATCAAATATAAAAATATAAAAAACTAAGAAAAACCAAATATCAAATCAAAAAATTTCATAATATCAAAAATCATACTGACACGACATGTCTCTTAGGAACGGATAACAAATAACGTACTCAAAAAATGTATTATATAACATCGACACGGGTCTAGAACATGACTATTCGAACCAAATTTCAAATGCTTACAAAACATGCATTTTTCATAATTATATTCTCACAATGACTCATGTTGACATTTCAGTTTATCTAACACGGACCCGAAAAGTAAAAGGAAAGGTACACTTTCATTTGCCTATACACTTTAAATAGAAGAGACTTCTCTAATCAAGGTTATTATAAATGTTGAACATAAATTATTCCAAAACAGGACCTCTTAATGTCAATAGTCGTACATATAATTTGTGGCATATTTCCATAAAAAGTAGTATTTGTTAAAATTGTGTGTTCAACACTCCTTTCCTCAAATAAATTTTCAAAAGTGTGGTACTATCAATGTCATTTTATATGGTTCAATTTCTAAGAGGGGGGAGGGGCTTTTAAAGAAACAAAGCCTTTTAATGTGTTGGGTACATCTCATAAATGTCAATTTTATGTATCCAAACACATTTTGTGAAATTAAAATGTGGAAACTTAATGTCAATTAATAATATACATTGTTCACTAAGGCATCTCACTCCGTCTTCAACATTGTGTGGTGTCATGTCATTTTTTTCATTCCAATGTCAAGTTTTTAATAAATCTTGGTATCTCACATATACTGTTGAAGGGGAGCAATCTAAAAAAATGAATTCATGCAATATTGTGGTATAATTTTTCTTCCCATGGAACTTTTCATTTCATAAATTTTAGTCAATTGGTATTTCAAATACTAAGTGTTTTATTATTTAAAATAAGGGGAGAAAATGTGATTAAAATATGATATAGAAAAATGTGATCTTTAAGACTCTAAGTGCAACTCTTTCCTTCATGTGCTAAACAATTTTGAAACATGTGTAGGGGGGGTATTTCAAAATGTCAGAAAAAGAGGTTTTTAAGGTTCGATCTCTATACCTAACAACCAATTAATCTCACAACGTCGATGAAGTCATAAGGTGGTTAAGGTTAGGTATAAGTCTTATGATCCAACCAGAACTAGAGGGATCTACCCAAGAATAATCCATAGTTAGAAATAGCAGTCCTTAGGTATCATTGGAGATGAATGAGAATAAGGGAAAAATGCCGACAAAGATTGAGCTAACACTAGAAGAATCACAACAAGGTGTTAGTAATGACATCTTGGTAAGCATTGAAGGGGTTGAAGAATGAAAAAGAAATGTATGGATAAAGGGTGGAAACAAAGCACCCCTCCAAACACCTTAGGCAGAAACCAGGTCAATACATAATCTATCAAAATCACAAAGATGATTGTGGGTATTAAAGAATGACATCATGGACCCAGTGATGCAATGCATAACCCTTCCCAGCCATTCAAGTTTCTCTCAAAAGAAACTTGTCTCATTTGTCACGGAGATACACACGTTATCTATTGACATCTCACTCCGAGATTATTGATATTGAATAGGTGGCAGTCTGCTTCAGCCTTCGATTACTAAAACCAAAGCGCACAAATCGAGTCTAGAGCCAGAAGAGATCAAATTATAAATCTCATTAAGACACAATGTCAAAATACTCTTGTTGAACACCATAAAGTTTACAAGTTGTAACAAAGAGTCCTACGCATTATCCTTGAGATCTTGCTAGAACATCCGAGTAATACTTAAGTATTCACAGTGAAGATAGAAATCCTACTTGAGCCAACATCAAACAAGCTCTTGGTAGGTGACTTGCAAGATTCTATATGAATTGAGCTTGTAATAACTGAATATCAATCTTGGTCCAGTAAATGAATTGACGACTTAATTAGAAAGATAGTAACTATCTGATTCACTTTTATCGTGGTGTCTACTTTGAAACATTCCGGTAATGAGAACATGCAAGCATGGTGAATCTAATACATATGTGTTGGAAGATCCTATGCTTTAAGCTGGAAATCCTGTCAAGGAGGTTCTTCCAAATTAAATGTACCTGATCACATGTCGGTCCTCACGAAACCGAAGGTTAATGCAACCGAACCCAAGATAAATGACAAAGCTAAATTCATCTTTTATTGCTAACTGTCTTATATCAAGAATAGATGACGATGTTGCAGCCTCATTCCAGTAAAGTCAGATTCATAAGCCACATGCTCATACTAAAGCTTTCAAAGTCAATCATTCAACAAGACCGTTGATTCTAAACTTCCTCATCAACAAAGAGCTTCAAAGTCAAATAAAGAATTGTCTATTGAGGAAGATTGTTAGACCTATAATCATATAAGTCAAACAATAATGTAACAAGTATGAGCATGTTGGTCAAGAGCACAAGTTGATCAAGAAATTCAAATCAAGATGACAAAGTCAAGGATATGATGCAACATTAAAGATCTTAAGAACTCATAGTCAAAAGACGAAGGCTCGAGAAAAAGATCACGAAGCATGAATGAACAAAGCCATTACAAACAAGAAAAGACAAAGATAAGACCAAAGAAGGCAAAGCTCAAACGTCACATCGTCAACGTTGGGGAGATCAAAGAAGACCTTAACATTAGGGGAGATTGTTAGCCTTAATTATATAAGTCGAAACAGAATGCATCAGTCCTTTATTAAGTCATTAGGTCCTTTGTAATGTAAAAGCCTAAGTCCGGTTTTTAACGCGCCTTGGTTTTTTAACTTAATTATTGTCCATAGTTAAGGATAAAGCCAAGAAAAACCAAGCCCAATCCATAAGACAACCCATGTGCCAAAGCAAGTAAATGGCTAAGGGTATAAAAAAAACCCTCTCCACACATGGAGAGGGTGTTGGTTACATTTGCTTCATTTGTTGTATGTATAACTCACCAAACTCTCTCTTCTAATCTAATATTCTACGATTCCATTTTCTTCCTTTTTCTTCTTATTAAATTCGGCTTATTAGAGCTTATTTAGGTTGCTTATTAGTTGTGTATGGATTAAACTCGTGGGATAACAAAGATTGTTAGATTGATCAACCATAAACCTTATAATAAAAACCCATTTTACCTATATAAACTTGTTACTCCTTAGATCTAGTGGTGGAGCTATGTGTATCCTTGTCAAGCATATGATAGAATACTCATCACGACCAAGTAATTTAGCAAATTAGTTACATGTTACCACATAGATTAGTTGAGTGATTTGAGTGTTTTAATCTACCTATTTTGTGAGGTGTTTAGTTGTGTACTTGTAATAAATCAAATAAATGCTTAAACGGAAAAATCCTTAGGGATACATTTTCATAAACTTCTAAAGGCTACTTGAGGACAAGTAAGATTCAAGTGGGGGATATTTGATGACATAAAATAATGTTACTTTTATAGCATCATTTATCCCATGTAAATAACTCATTTTGTATAATTATTGCAAAGAATTATCACTTAATCATTTTTATTTAAGAATTGCAGTGATTATGGAGTACTTGGTGAAGATTAGCAAAAAGGCACGCATTCTGGAGCTTAAATGAAGACATTTGAAGATTACTGTTCTGACATCCTATACGTCGTATCCATCAAGGAATATACAGCGTATCTGTGCCTGCACTTCACTAAAGACCACGAAGGAATGATTATTAATACGCCGTATCCAGAGAAGTCTATACGCCGTATTTAAGATATAGTAATAAAATGTTATAGAAGATATTGAACGTGGTCTCTACTCCAAAAAACCCCTGATACGCCGTATTGACCTCAGTCAATACGCCGTATCGACCAAATTCCAGACCTTATAAATAGAAAACCTAAAAACGGGTTTTCAGTGTGCTAAATTATATTTTCGATACCTAAACCATAAAAATTGATTTTCAAAATAGAATAAGAGCATAAGAGGTCGAGCATAGCAATTAATTCCATATGAAACAACTTGTAATCTCATATACTCTTGTAATCGTTAAGTTTTTGGTATCATTCGTTAACTCGTTTAGTTTACCTTGGCTAATTTATAACTCTTGTATTGATTATGACGTTTGAAGGCTAATACCTTCGGGTATTAGCCATTATTATGAAGATCTGAATGTTTGGTTTTGTTTATCTCGATTGCTTAATTTATTGTTGATTGCTTGTTTATGTTTATCAGTTTATACTTGTTTATGTGCTTTTGTATGAGACCTATCATTCAACTGGATCTAGTGATACAGACCAAGTAATCTAGATGTTGGGATGGCTCTCCATATAGTGATTTATACATCTAGACCAATAGGATCACGAATAATAACCTATCTTTGCCCTTAGATTACGAGCTTAGTTGGACCGGCAGGTGACCCTTAGGATCAACGAGTACGTTCTCAATTAATTGGTAAAGACTTGGTAAGTGGACTACTAGTGTATGAATTGCCTTTGAGCAGTAAGTGGGTAAAGTCTCTATGAGATAGGGTTTAACAAGATCACCATTGCTTTAATCCCTAAGATAGATTATAATCATAAAATAAGGATGTTTTATGTGGATACGTTTAATTATGACAGAATTCTTCGTATCTAGGTCTTAGGAAGAAGTAACGCCTAAGTATTAAGAATGATATGCCGCCTCGAGATAAGAAATCATTCCACTAAATAAACAAACCAACGTTCTCATCGGATTAATAATGGCTAATACAGTTTTCTTATATTTGGATAGACCGCTCTTTTATCTTCTGTTAATTTGCTTACGTGTGTTTTAGTGTCTTGAATTGATTTTAGTCATCGCAAAACCCGGCCAGTCTCTCAGACTAAAAACCCCCTTTATCCATTAGATTTAGGATTAACATAGGTTTAGCATAGATTAGAAAAACCAAAGTATTAATAAATTCAAAGTGTTTCTCGCTCTTAGTGATCGACACCCTACTTACCACAAAAATACCATCGACCGGGTACACTACCCGTTAAAGTGTTGTTTTTGGTTAAGTTGGCAAAATATAAATTTAAAACTTGAATCATAAAATTAACACCACACAACGACACAATAAATAATTCAACAATACCCTTTTCAACTTGTTCCTTTATGAAGTGATATCTGACATCAATGTGCTTGGTGCGGGAATGCTGGACTGGATTGCACGAGATGGCTATAGCTGCCTTTGAATCACAATACATAGGTATTTTGTCAAAGTAGAAGCCATAATCTGTGAGCTGAGTTCTCAACTATAGAACTTGAGCATAGCACGCATATAGAGACACATACTCGGCTTCTGCTGAATACATTGAAGTGCAGTCCTATTTCTTTGACGACCAACTGACTAGCTTATCACCACCTAGAAATTGTATACCACCAGATGTGCTTTTACGTGTATCGAGACAACTTGCATGATCTGAATCTAAAAAAGCAGTTAGATTAAAGCCGGTGTCCTTCGGATACTAGAGTCCCATGTTAATGGTATTCTTAAGGTACTGAAAGATCCGTTTAACCTCCCTGGAGTGCTTTTCAGTTGGTCTCGCTTGATAACGAGTACAATAACATGTTGCATGTACAATATCCGGTCTACTTGCTGTTAAGTACATGAGTGCTCCGACCATGCTACGATACTTCGTTTGGTCAATAGGAGTTCCACTCAAGTCAGCATCTAGGGGTTTAGTAGCCATTAGAGTACCAACGCTATCACATGAGGTCATACAATGCTTTTTAAGTATCTTTTGAGCATACTTAGCTTGGTTTATAAAGATACCACGTGGGGATTGGTGGATCTGAATTCATAAAAAGAATTTCAGCTCCCCCATCATAGACATTTCGAACTTGTTGTGCATTAATTTTTCAAACTTTTTAGAAAGTTTTAGGTTTGTAGAACCAAAAATAATGTCATCAACATAAATTTGCACAAGCAATATGTCATCCCCCTTTTTAGTAATGAACAAAGTTGGATCAATAGAACCGTTAGAGAACCCTTTAGATACCAGGAAGTTGGAGAGTTCATCATACCACGCCCTTGGAGCTTATTTGAGTCCATATACTGCTTTTTGAGACAGTAGACTTTATTAGGATGATGTGGGTCTACGAAACCATCTAGCTAATTGACGTACACTTGTTCCTTCAGAGTACCATTAAGAAAAGTTGTCTTTACGTCCATCTAATAGATAGGAAATGACTTGTGTGCAGCATAAGCAACGAATAACCGAACAACTTCTAATCGAGCTACTGGAGCAAATGACTCTTCAAAGTCGATTCCTTCCTGCTAGATGAGCTTTGTTTCTAATTACAGTATTCTCCTCATCACGTTTGTTTTTCCAGAGCCACTTTATGTTAATAACAATTTTGCAAAGTGGTCTGTCGACTAATTCCCATACATCTAATCGATCAAACTGGTGAAGTTCTTCCTGCATCGCTTCAATCCATGCAGAATTAGCCATGGCATCTTTGATGTTCTTCGGTTTGGTTTGACTCACGGTGAGTGCGAACATGCACATTTCGCCATCTGTTTCTAGCTGACGTCTTGTTCTAATTGATTGAGAAGGATTTCCAATGACTTGTTCTAACGAGTGATCTTTTATCCAACGTTGTCCAGAAGGATGATGTTGATAGAATGTATGCATGTTTGATGAATCAACATGACGAGACGATGTCTCCCCTTGTTCTTGTACCGATGTACAAAAGATGTTGACAAATTTGTCATTGTTAATTTGTGCATATTCGGTATTGGTTTCTGCTTGAATAATGTTCTCATTAGCAGTGACATTTGATACTTGAGTCGGTGCTTGATATGTAGTTTGAGGTGTTGTTTGAATGTTCAATGGAGGTAGAGCTGCAACAACGGTTGTTGTAGAAGATTGAGTTATGTTATTTTGTTGACGTTTATTATGAGCATCAGCAACATGTACAGAGGAAGACTTGTACACAACAGGAGTAGTTCCATTGAGTAATTCATTGAACATCAGACTAAATAGCAAATCCAGCTCATTTGACATTGTTACTGTCTCAGCTGCTTGAGGAACATTTTCTTGACTTTGGTGACCAGGACTTAAACTAGCATGTTCAAGTGCCGTTGTCGGACATTATGAAACGGGGCCAGAATTGACGTGATCTGACGCCATCTGAGGCAATTCGTCAAAGTTGACATGAATGGTTTTGACTATTACTCTTGTTCTCTTGTTATATACTCGGTACACTCTTGACTAAGTAGAATACCCTACAAAAATACATGCATAACCTTTTTCCTTCATTTTGTCAAGATCTCACCATCTCTGAGGATGTAGCAAAGAGAGCTAAAAATG
>BQNB010068697.1:7572-32283 GCA_026074375.1 Tanacetum coccineum
TGGGGAAACTTTGCAGTTTTTAGGTTCGGATGATGGTTTGGTTTTATGTTGTGCCCCTTTATGTTGTCCTATTGTTTACTATGTGTGTAACCCGTTAACGAAACAATGGCTTGCTTTGCCTGCTCTGTTTAGTAATGTCAAGACGTTATATATCGGGTTTATTTGTTATTCGCAGGAGACGAGGTTTAAGGTTGTTAGGATTGAGGTTGTTAACGTAGAGTCGCGCAGGCAGGTGTCTGGGACTTTGAAGTTGGAGATTTTTTGTTCTGTGTCGGGGAGATGGACTGAGGAGTATTTTATGGCGAGTGATGATGAGTTGTTTTATGGATGGAATTATAGGTGTCCTAGTGCTGTGGTTTGTGATGGTTTGCTTCATTGGGGTACACTTTCGAGTAATGGTGTCTTTACTTATGATCCTTGTAGCGGTGAGTGTAGAACTATTGAGCTTCCGAGTGAGGTGATGAAGCCGGTATGGGGTTTTAAGCATTGTTTAGGGGAGTGTAATGGTCGGCTTAGGTATGCTAATTTTTCATGGGATGATACACATTACCGAGTGTGGGAGATTAAAGATGGCGAGTGGTTGTTGTTGCATAAGGTTCATTTGAATGAAATGAAATCGACGGTTGAGTGTATTGATAAGGATTGCATGAGTTTGTTGTCACCTCATTCTATTAATCAGGATATTGTTTTCTTTTGGTGTCGTTCCTCGTTTAGGATTGTGGAATACAGCATGGAAAATAAGGTTTTGCGGTTGCCAAATTTTAATCGAGATGCAAAGATTATCAGTCTTTTGAGTCCTATGTTCTTCCCGTTTGTGCTTCCTTCTTGGCCTACCGCGGTTCCTTCTATTCAACAGCACGACCTTAACTAGTATATTCAATGTTTATTATCCATTTCCGTTTCTGTATTATATATTTGATAGTAGTCTATGTTTTCCACTATTAATACACAATCGATATGGAATATATGGTTCTATTCTGAATATTCTTGTAGCCTATTAATTGACATGAATTGTTGTGCTGCTTATCAGTCGATCCCTTTTCGTACTAGTTTCTAATTTTTTATGCGATGTCTTACCCGCACACTAATCATCATCCATGGCGGCTTTTTGCATTTTGGTGTCTATATAGATCTGAACTGATCTAAGTCGAAACAAGGAAACCTATGATCTAGAAAGGTCATTGTACCCGTAGCCCAGGTATCTAATCTTGATATAAAGCAATTGTGGACTTAACGGATTATGTTAGTCAAATCTTGTAAACATGGAACCCAATATACTGATCTTTCTGGAACTGTTTATTTATCTATGTTTTGTTCTTCTGATAAGTCCAATTGAATGAAAGCTGTAACACTTGATCCAAGACAACAGATGGTTTAACCTAGCATATGATTAATAATCATATCTCAAATCTGTCAAAATATCTAGAGCAAAAAAATAGGAAGAGATGTTATCCGTATGAAAAGGATATTTGTTTTCGTTTCTTTTAGGCCACCTTTGACATTAGATATCCAGAGTCAAATTTAGCCAAGCATACATTATTATCTGTTGATTTTTTATTGCAGAAAAGTTTTTGCCCACAATTTAAGTTGACTCTGCAGATAATAATGCAACTATAAATATAATTAAATAAAGATTGGTAATTTTAGCAGTATAGATACGTGATAAGGAAGTATCAAAATCTGGTACTAGAATCTTTTGAGTTTCACAAAATCAAATTCATCACGAATGAATCATCATAGAAGAATAATTCTCCATATACCTCTTTATATGATTATAGTAATCATATGCAGCCCTGTAAGAAACTGTGCTGATACAAGGTGTGTTGAGCAGGACCGAAGAGCACTCTTGCAATTCAAACAAGGGCTCATAGATGATTACGGTCTTCTCAAGTCATGGCGGAATACTAGTACTTCACAAGATTGCTGCCAATGGAGAGGTGTTGGCTGCAGCAACGACACAGGCCAAGTCACCACTCTTAATATACCTGGAATTTGGTCTGAAGAACTTGAACAAATACTTGGTCTTAGTGGTGATATCGGCTCTTCATTGCTTTCATTGAGCTCATTAGTATATCTAGACCTCAGCGGGAACAGTTTCACCCGTATCCCGGACTTCATTGGTTCCTTCGAAAATCTGCAGCACCTCAAACTTGCTCAAATTGAGTTTACTTCACCCAAAGTTCCTTATCAAATAGGTAATCTTTCAAACTTACAAACTCTCGATCTCGCATCTTCATCAGTCGTTATCAAGAACACAGGGTGGCTCTCTCGTCTTTCCTTACTCAAGTACCTAAACCTTAGCTATATAGACCTTAGTGAATCTATTAGCTTACTAAACAATGCTGTCAGACTGCCTTCCATTGTAGAGTTGCACCTAGTAAACTGTTTTCTTCCTAATAATACTGCTAAATCGTTTTTAAGCCCCGTGAAAAATTCATCCAAATCTTTTGCTGTTCTTGATCTTGATTCCAACTATCTTCCATCATATGCAATATACCCTTGGTTATTTCAATTTAATGGCAGCCTTACCGATATTAACCTATCTGACAACCAGTTGTTTGGTACAATTCCTGAAGCTCTTGGCACAATGAAAAACCTCCAAACCTTAGATTTGACCAACAATGGCCTCGAAGGTGGTATCCCGAGCTCTTTTGGTAACTTGGTCAGCTTACGTGAAGTTCGTCTACCTGGGAACAATATGAATCAAGATCTTCCGAGTTTGTTTGAATATCTTCCCAAGAGATCTTTGCAAGTGATGGATTTATACGGGAATCAACTAAGTGGTTCTTTACCTGATTTTACAAAATTTACAGCTCTGAAGGAACTGTACCTTGGACTAAATCAACTGAATGGATCTTTCCCAGAAGAATTCGAGCAAAAATCGAATCTTTTGATTCTTGATTTAGCGGACAACCGTCTAAACGGATTACTTCCGGATCTTTCTGCTTTTGGTACATTACGGGAGTTGTATTTTGAGAGAAATCTCCTAAATGGAACTCTAGCGGAAACGTTGGCACCTATGTCAAATCTCAAGTCTTTAGGTGCCTCTTCTAACTTCTTTCAAGGTATAATCTCTGAAGCACATGTCACCAATCTTTCTAGTTTAGTATATCTTGATCTGTCGTATAACTCGCTAGCTATAAATATTAGTGCCGAATGGTATCCATCATTTCAACTTGATGTCATCTCGTTGTCATCATGCAAACTTGGGGATTCATTTCCGGGATGGTTGAGAACTCAAAAGAATTTTTCTGTGCTTGATATATCTAATACCGGAATTATTGATTCCATACCCACTTGGTTTTGGGAATCGCTAAATCCGGGTATTCGTTACTTAAATCTCTCCTCAAATCAGATTCATGGTACGGTTCCGGATTTGATGTCAGGAAACTTACCTATGATAGATATGAGCTCAAATAACTTCACGGGTCACATACCATTGTTTCCTCTTGACACTGTTACTCTAATGCTCAATGATAACATGTTCTCGGGATCGATTTCTTCCTTATGTAACCTGACTATCTTAGTCCAGCTTGATCTTTCCAAGAACAAGCTTTCGGGTAAGCTTCCTGATTGCTGGAAAAACTTTGATCGTATGACTATTCTGAACCTTGAATTTAATGAATTCACCGGGCCAATTCCAGACTCAATTGGAGCTCTGGTATATGTTAGTATGATGAGTATGCGAAACAATATTTTGACAGGAGAGCTTCCATTGTCACTAAACAATTGCACTTCGTTGCGACTTCTCGATCTTGGAGAAAATCAACTGGCAGGAAAGATACCGGAATGGTTTGGTGAAAGCTTGTCGTCGTTGGCTGTTCTCAGCTTACCATCAAATCAGTTTAATGGAACCCTTCCTACAAATTTATGTAATCTTGACAGGCTCCAAATTTTGGATCTCTCGCTTAACAATATCTCCGGGAACATACCTATGTGCCTTGAAAATATTTCAGGAATGACAGCAAGAAGGCCAGATTCAACAATTGAGTACAATGCAGTCGGGTTGGAACGAACCAGGCTAACTTACCGAGCCAGGTATGTGTTTAAAGCATTGCTGCAATGGAAAGGAAGGCAATCCGAGTACCAGAAGACTTTGGGTCTTGTCGTTAGCATTGATCTTTCTAGCAATAAACTTAGCGGCGAAATTCCAAGTGAGATCACAAGTCTTTTGGCTCTAGTCGCCTTGAATCTCTCAAGAAACAGCTTAACCGGAACCATACCTCAAGATATCGGTCAGTTGAGGCGGTTGGATTTTCTTGATTTGTCGAGAAACGACCTGGTTAATGGAATCCCTACAAGCTTTTCACAGTTGAGTAATCTCGGGTCCTTAGACTTGTCCTTTAACAACTTGTCTGGAAGAATCCCGACGAGCACACAGTTACAGAGCTTTGATGTATCGTCATATGCAGGAAATCCTGCACTTTGTGGGGCTCCATTACCAAACAGGTGCCTTGGTGACGACGAGCCAAGAAGTAGCAAAAATGAAGATGTTACAGAACAAGAATCTAATGACAACCTTATAACTAAAGATTTTTATGTTAGCATTGTGGTTGGTTTTGCTATTGGGTTCTGGGGGTTATGTGGTTCATTGGTTCTCAAAGACTCATGGAGACACGCTTATTTCAGGCTCTTTGATACTGTCAGAGATCGCGTTCTTGTAACAATGGAGACAAGTTTCGCTAGGTTACAGAGACGGACAAGTTTGAACTGATCCATATGCTTGATTCAAATTATATTTGTATAATACAGTGAGGTAGTATCTTATGTGGGCTTAAAAATTAACATAAAAACTGTTATTGCCCTGAATAGAACACTATTTGCTATTGATTGTATATACAAGAAGGATAGTGTTTAAAGACTTGCAATATCATACATCAAAAGTATCTTTGTTTCTTGTCTCTTTTTCTCTTGTTTTTTGTACTTTGATATATGGCTTCATCTCCACACAGACTATAGACTATCAAGTAGAGGTGTTATAGGGTTGGGTTAATGGGTTGGGCGGGTCAGGTTCTTTCGCGCGTTGGTGTTTGGATATATGACCCAAACATGAGGAAGCAGGTTGGTTCGGGTTAAATTCAAAAAAAAAAAAGTTGGTTCGGGTTTATTCGGTTACTGGTTTGGGTTTATTGGGTTACGGACTTACGGGCTGTCGGGCCGTGTTAATCGATTTGTCAGGTATGCTAAGTTGTACAAAATGCAATAAAGATCGAATGTGATAACTGGCGCATGCTATAGTCACCAATATGACTCTTGAATTATTAGAGTTTGGACTTCTATGATATATAGATTATTAAATAAGTTATGTTTGTCATACAAACCTATCGAGAGCTTTTATCAACTATCAGCTTTTTATAATCTCAAGCTAATAGAGATAAGCTTTGATTTCAGGCTAATAGAGCTGAGTTGAGGTTTTAATATTCGAATCGCTTAAATACCCATCAAATATTACAGAGAAGCACGCAAAACCTTAAAATATGTGCAAGTTTAATTTCATATTTTTCTACGTCATTTTATAAAAACTAGTTGGTTACCAGCGCATAGCGGCGGCAATAAATTTTTTACTAACTTAACTCTTTACGCAATTTCCTACCCGCTTAGTAATTTCATTTCACAACACTTTGAATGTATGTGTTCGTTTGAGTTTCCCGTAGCTTTCCCGCAATACCATATTAACATCATCATTCTCGCATGTAAAAAGACAACACTCTCTCCGAAAATATATAGTTTTAACGTATCAAGTTCATATTTAATTAAGATTAAAGTTGTAAAAAATACAAATCAACATAAAATAAACCCGCTAAAAATGTAAAAAACAAAAAATTATAAAAATATATCAAAATGTATGTTGAATGAAAGAGCATAAAATTTTAAAAAATATGGTGAAATTAGATCATAATAAAATTAAATTGATAAAAAGATATTTCAATTTGAAAATAGAGGTGAATTTTTAATCAAAATGTGACACATGTCACTTTATGATGTGGTCTCTTAAAATGAGATGGATGGTCAAGATTGCACCTCCTTATCTTAATTTTTTATGGATCCCACATTATAAATGCTTTATATAGTAGTATAGATAAGCTATGACTATAACAAATTTGCCAAACACAATGAAAACTTGAGCTCCTAGCATATAAAATATGGAGTAAGTTTCAACTTCTGCTCCAGCTTTAACTACAAGTTTAGCTAATTTTGGCGAACACACTCTAGTTACTAAGGTGCAAGCTGTATCGCCAAAGCACTATGTTGGTTTCCAAGAGTGTTGGAGGTCGTAACGCATGCGCCGGCGTTATACCGACGTGGCGCTATGTTGCCCGGTGTTAGTACAAAAAGTATGACGGGGTATGAGATAGATCTGGGATGCTTATTGGGTCGGGCCAATAAGCTGTTGATGGATTAGATCTTGTACTAAACCAAGTAATGAGACGATTTCCTGCACAAATGAAGATAAACCGTTAGCCTTACCGTGAGGACGGACCCCACGATTAAGCTCCGGCGTAGGGGTGTAATCGAGTCGAGCCAAGCCCGAGCTCAACAAGGCTTGAGCTCGGCTCGAAAAACCAAAGGTTGGCTCGAACTCGGCTCGATTGCTCGTCAAGCTTTAACCATTAAGGCTTGAGCTCGGCTCGAGTAGGATTCGAGCAAAGCTCGAGCTTAGCTTGAAAAGCTCGAGATTATATATATGAAACAAACACATCACTAAGGCTTACACGCCACCACAAAAGCTATCATAAATGACATTTACATAGCATGACTTTAACAAACGACGAAAACTAACACAAATGACTTTTACATAAAATGACTATACCATTTTATTACCACGCAAAATAAGGACAACCCACTTATGAAAGATAGAATCATAGAACTGTAAGATACTTCTAGAATATAATATTTAATCCTTTATGAAGTTAGTCCTTACAATTAGGTTAATATTCAAATCAGCCCTTATTTACTTATATAAAAAAATATGAAAATATATTTATACTAAGGCTCGAAAAGCTCGTTGAGCACTCGAGCCGAGCTATCAAAAGCTCGAGCTCGGCTCATTATATGTTTCGAGCCAGTTTATTGGGCTTGAGCTTGATAAAAGCTCGGCTCGGTCGAGTCGAGCTTGAACTCGAGCTCGAGTTGCTTGATAAAAGCTTGGCTCGTTTGCACCCCTACTCCGGCGTGAGAGTAAGAAATCATGTTGTCAGAGAATGTCAAAGTATGTGTGTGTAAATATGAGTCAGTAAAAATGTACCTTTTGGGGTGTCAGAGACCCCCTTTTATAGGTGAGCCAAATACTAGGTTTTTCTAGTATTTCACTTATGATTGTTAATAGCCAGAGTGGGACCCTTGTCGGGCAAGGATCCGCTTGTAATCGTGGTTGCGGACACAAATCACCTTTCGCATACGTGTTACGGAAGTGTCTTATCTGCGTGCATCTTGAGACATCCGAGCCGCAGCCAGGTTATCTCTGGGCTCAGTGGCAGCTCGTATGTTTTGTTGTGTCGGGCCTGGGCCCAAATGTGTATAGTACGATTTAAGCCCAATAAGCCTGTTATTCGTACTATACGTCATCAAGTCCCCCCAGTCTAGTTCGTTTATTGCGTGCAGCGTTACTTGTTGCGTGCGGTAAATGTTACTAGACTAGGGTTCCGTGATAGTTCCGCTTCTTCCGTGGTCATTTGCTTCTTCCGCGGTCGTTTGGTTTTCCACGGCGCTTCCTTGTACCTGTTAGGTGAAGCTTGTGAGACGTGGGCTCTTCTTGGCCTTTCATCTCCTGACTGATTTGACTGTGTGGTCCACTTGTCTAACTGTTATCATTATCTTTTACTTTCAATCCTAGCCGTTGACTCGAACGTCATGGACACGTGCACCTATCTGAGATTATTTTGAATTAAATATACCATGGGTATAAGTACCCGATTTAGTTTTCACTGTTTCCTTTTTCTCTTCTCCCACCATTATCGCCATTGTTAAAAATTCTTCGAGCTTTTTAACTGTTTTCTCTGCATTGTGCCCTTCTTCGAGGAACTTTTAGGCTTTCAGGTTAGGCTTTGATCTTTTCTTATTTTCCATCATGAGCAATATTACAGATATTAAGTCTGTTCTTACTCAAAAGGGTCTTGACACTTTTTGTCGTAAGTTTCACATTCCTGAGAGTGTTCATCCACAATTGCCTAGTCGTAACCAAACGATGCATGAAAGACTCGTTGGGAAGATTGGTGTTTATACCAGATTCTTTGAGTATGCCAACTTTCGGTTACCTCTTTCCACTTTCCTTGTTGATGTGCTTAGGTACTTTCGTATCAATCTATCCCAACTTTCTGTTATTGCGGCAGCCAAAGTTTCTCACTTTGAGATCTTATGCCGTGTTTATAGCATTGAGCCAAAGTTGGGTTGTTCTGCTGTTTTTACATAAATTCTAAGAACAAGGGGTAGATGTCTTTTAGTAAACGTTCTGATAGTTCCGCCGTATGTTATACCAAACCCATAGATTCACTCAAACACTGAAATGACCACTTCTTCTTGGTCGATGCCTTTGCTTGCCCGGTCTCCTTTCCGTGGCATAATGGTAAAAACTTTTCTAGATATCCTCTTCCTAAGTCCACAGAGTTTAACGTGGACGATTATGATGTCCTTGTTGCACATCCGGCTCCGTTCTAGAAGTTTTCGGAGTCATTCCTTTATTTGGTCGGAATGAGTAGTTACTACACTCTCGATGAGGATACTTATCCCAGGTTTCTTCATGACAATGATGAGGGTGGGTGTTTGTCGCTATACATTGTTCACCTTATAGTTTTCGACCTTGTTTTTGACTATTTATTTGCTTATGCAGAGATGGACTTGTTTGCTTTTATCTATGTTGTGGATCCTACTAAGGTAAAGATTGTCGAAAGGGAGCGTGCTGAGGGGGAAACGAAACTTCTGGACTCCACCGTAGGGCATGTGGTTCCGCTCTTACCGGTTGGCCCAGCCCGCTCCGAAGATGATTTGGAGGCTAGTGTGGATAAGTTGTTTGATGGGGGTGGAAGCACGGATCAGGGAGATTTTGTTAGGATTAATTGTTAGCCGTGTATTTATTAAAGTGATGGTCATTAAATATTCCCGAGTCTTGTATAAGTAAATGCTGAGATTGTGATTTTTTGGATTGGGGGGGTGGGGGGGGCTGAAAAGGCGCCCCCAAAACGCTTATGCAAGAGGAAAAGGCCAACGGTCAGGATGTTAGTGGTTCTTCCTATCCTCCCAATGAAACCGAGGGGGGGCACAAATCTTCTTGTACAGGTTGTATGGTGGTAACATATAGGTCCGTATCAAAGATGCTATTGACAAGTAGATTTGTAAAGTTGAGGTTGTGTCGTGGCTTGGCAACCTGCCTTTATTTACCTTTTCAGTATCTTGCCAGCCGGTGCATAGAGGGTGTTGATCTCACTGATGTTGTTACCGGGGCCCTAATCTACACCACATTGGTTCGTCCGAAAAAGTTCGGTTATTTCTGCAGGACTCTTCCCATCGTTCTTGTTACCAACGCTGCTATAGTTGATGTTGACGCTTTTTTCAGGTCTGCTGCTCCTCGTTCGGTGGATGATGAGGCTGTGGTTTCAAATAGTTTTGTAGTGCTCCTTCATTCCAGTTCTGAAGATGCAGCCAAATTTCCTTCATCGGTTTCAACATTCTAATTTTCATGATTCCAGTTCTGCGAATAAGGCCAGACGTTACGGGTCCTTCCCATCTTCCTAGAAAGGAGCTTTCAATAGGATCTCAGGAGATAAACTCTGAGACTTTTCGTGAGGTTTTCATTCCGTAGTGGAATGTACCAAATGATACTTTACTGGATGATCATGATATTTCCCAGGAATTCATTGACCACTTGGATCCTCTCGTATTATTTGCTTAGATTCGTGAGATGGATTATCACCATTTGTATACAGAGATTAATATTGGGACCGCTCGTCAAGCTTGCCTGAATGCAAAAGTTAGGATGCGAACTGAATATTGCCTCAATGAGAGGATGAGATTGGGATTTGAGTGTGAGAGACAAGCTGACTTGTTGAAGGTTAGGGATAGGGAGATTAAAAACCAGAAAGCTCGGCTATTGCTGAAGGAAGCTGAAGCCACAGAGGCCGCTCGCCTCCGTATTCAAGTATCTGTTGTTGAAGCTGCAGAGAAGGTGCATGCTGATGAATTGAATGCTTTAAAACAGAAGAGTGTGGCTCTTGAGGATGAAAGGGATTATCTTAATAGGAAAATCACAAAGCTCCAATCATCAGTTTCTGCCAAGGATCTTGAGATTAAGGATTTTAATGTTACTGTGTCCTCCCTTAAGTCTTAGAATGACAACCTTGTGGATCAGGTATGTACCCTGAAATTTAGATGCCTTATATACTCTTCTTTCTTTTCCCTTATCTGTTTATAACCTTATTGTTGTAGGTGCATGCGTTGGAGACTACATGTTTCAGCCTCCGTGATCAGGTTTCAGGGTATGAGCGATTAAAGGAGCAGATTGAAGAATTCCAATATGCTCAAATGAACATTGTCAATGATAAGGTGGCCAAGTTGGATGCCGATCTTGTAGAGATGGCTCTTTACCTAGAGGAGAAGTTTTATCCGCATCTTCTTACCATTATATCTGGCCGGAGGTGGCTTCTGAACGCGGCCTAAAGCTTGCTGTTGTTAAGTGTTTAAATTTGCCAAAGTATCTTGCAGCTTTGGGAGCAGCCATCAGCCGTGCCATTGAGAAGGGAATGCAAAGTGGACTGTCGGCCGGTATTGACCATGGAAAGGAAGGTAGGAGTTTGGCAGATGTTGTTGCTTATAATCCTGCTGCGGAAGCGGATTATAATTCCGCCCTGTAGAGACTCCGTGAAGTGGATTTCCCTTTGCTTGTCGAACTGAGATCCCACAAGGATGCAAGTGTTGAGGATATTATGAATCTACTTCGCCTGGAAGGTCCCCTTGCAGATGCTCCTGGAATAAGCGATTTACAGCCTGATGTTGAACAGCTAATGCTTCCTATTCATCGGTCTGAAGATCAAGTGGTTCTTGGCGAAACCTCTCTGTCATTTGCCCTAAGTATTGCCCACTCTCGGGTTGAAAAGATTAGGGAGAATATTACGGCGCAACGGTCAGCTCTTGTTGACGTTTGGGTTCCTTTGGTTGAACCTTTATCTGCCGAGAACTTATGGGTACAGAAGGTACCTCTGACAGCGTACCAGCCACTGTTGTGACTACGACTGCCCTATCCACTACTTTTGCTTCTACAAGCTCCATTGCTACTTATTATATAGTATGATTTATGAGATTGTCAAGTGCAGTTGGTCTAGTAGTTTTCATGGAATCGTTTAGGGAAATGTTCAGGGAAATGTTGCTTCTTTCCTCACGGTTGAATTTAAGAAGGAAGAGCTAGATACTACTCTGAAACGTGACCCACCTAGTTGAGCCTGTCTTGTCAGTGGCTTCCTGGTTTTTTTCTCTTGTTGTTTGCCATATTAACACCGGTCGTATGTGGCCTTTTTGCAGCGGTTCTTGTACTTAGACAAATTTTGTAACACTTTAACACTTCTACTGTTTGAATGTTATTATTGCTATCTTTGATATCGTTAGTGATATGTTTTAAATGGATAGTCTTGCTTGAATACTTATGGGTTATTCTCTCGGTATCGGGCTTGCAATACCTCTTATGTACGTTGAGTGAATTACTAGGTTACTCATCCTTTTGTTATACTGAATAACATTCATTGGGTCATGCCCTGCTGTGTGCGCGTCTTATTCACATATATAAATAACTTTTCAAAGTAGAAAAGAAAATTTTTAAGGTAAACTTGTGAAGGTTTAGCTAGTCTTCATTTTCATTAAATTTCAAAATACATTAAAAAGATAAGATAAATTAAAGGTGAAGTCCCACCAACTGCGGAGTTCGCTTGGGTGAGGTGTTACATTTTCATAACATAACATTTCTTAGGATTGCAGACTTTCCTTGTTAGCGGGAAGTTGCTTTCCGTCGCGTACCCTTAACTTGTACCGCGAATTCGCCTAGTGCTTCCGCTACTTCGTATGGTCCTTCCCACTTGGGGCCTAACTTACATACTTCTTCCACATGGCTTGCATCATTGCTACGATACACGAGGTCTCCTGGCTTGAAGCTTATGTTGCGGACCTTTGAGTTGTAGTATTTTTCCATTTTTACTTTGCTTTTTTCCTCGCGGATCGCTACCTATTCTCTCCTTTCTTCCAATAGGTCCAGGTTGATTTCCAAGGCTTCATCATTTTGCACCATGTCCACTTCTGCTGTCCTTAGTGTAGGCATGCCAATTTTTGCTAGCGAATAAACCGCTCTTCCGTTCCTTGATAGTTAGTGATGAAAAAGGAGTGTCCCCGTTGCTAGATTTGATCATGGTGTGATGTGCCCATAGAACATAAGAGACTGCTTCCATCCAATTCTTACTTCTTGCATCTAGCCTTGCTTTAATTCCTTCTCCTAAGCTTCGGTTTTCCCCTTTATACTAATGCATTTTCTTGGGGATGTTTTACCGGTGGCAATACGTTGTGCGGATACATAACTTTTGGCACCAATCTTTGAATGGGTTATCTCGGATTTTTTTCCATTATTAGAGATTATTTCTCCTGGGAGTCCAAATCTGCAGACTATATTATCCCACATAATTTTTTTGACTTGGTTGCCCGTTATGGTTGCAACTGGTTTTGCTTCAATCCACTTTGTGAAGTAGTCAATGGCTACTACCAAGAATTTAACTTTACCAGGCCCTTCCAGGAAAGGCCCGGCTATGTCAATTCCCCATTTATAGAATGGCCATAGGGACATGATTGGGGTCAGCTTTTATTGTAGATTTCTCGGGACAGGTCGGTGAACCTAACAGTCTTGGCATGCCCTTATCAATGTCCTTGCATCGAGTAGGCCAATAGTATCCGGTTTGCAAAGCTTTAGCCACTACGGATCTTGTGCATGCATGCATGCTACAAGACCCCTCTTGTATCTCTCTTAGAACATAATTGGCTTGAAGCGGTCTAACGCACCGTAGCAATGGTTCCGTAGGATTTGAATTTGTGTATATGACACCATTGATTCACGGCGAATCGCTGTGACTTGCTCGTACCGCTCTTGACCTAGTTCAATTCTGCTGGGAGAGTTTCTTCTGTAAGGTACTCATAAATCAGGGTCATCCAGGTATCCCCCTCCTCTTCTACCACTGCGATACTTCTATATCGTTTTATTGACTCTTCTCTTTGAGTTCTTCAAAAACACTTGTTTGCTTTGGTGTGCAAAAGCTTGTGGATGCTATTTTGCTCTGTGCTTACGGCTTTTTGTTTTTGCTTGCTTGGGAAACTTGTTTGATTGAGAACATTTCTGAAACCGGTTTGCGTGACGTGCCCTTACATTTTTCAGGTACATCGGATCATGTCTGCCTCCTTTGCTATGTAGGTTTCATTGACCTGGTTGGCCACTAATCCGGAATCAACATTGGCCTGGAGGTTTTTTACACCCATTTGTTCCGCTATCCTTAATCCTGCAATCAAAGCTTCGTATTCGGCCTCGTTATTAGTTTCCTCGAACCTGAATCTTAGAGCATAGGTGAATTATGTTCCTTCTGGATTTGTGAGTATCAGTCCTGCTTCGGAACCATCCGCACAGGATGATCCGTCCGTAAACAAGATCCATGGTTCCGGAAGCTCTTCTTCGATCTCCATGGGAGTATCCAGAGAATCCTCTTCTGGTCGTTCGACTATGAAGTCTGCTAAGATTTGTCCCTCATTAACTAGATACTCTTGGGGTCTATAATGTATGGCATATTCTCCCAACTCTATACTCTATTTTTGTAGCCTTCCTGCTACTTTTGGTCTTGACAACACTTGCTTTATGGGTTGGTCCGTGACCACTATAATTGGGTGTGCTTGGAAGTATCTTTTCAAACGCTTGCTGGCATGTACTAGTGCCAGGACCAATTTTTCCATTGATGTGTAATTCACTTCTGGACCTCTTAAGGCGCGGCTAATAAAATAAATTAGCATTTTCTTAGCTTCCCTTTCGGTCATTAAGACTGCACTTACGGCTTCTTTTGTTGTTGTCAAGTAAACAATGAGCTCTTCTTTCTCTTCTGGTGCAATGAGCATGGAAAGTTTTGCTATAAGCTGCTTCATTTGTTTGAACGCAGACTCGGCTTCCTCGGTCCAGTGAAAGTTACTTTTCTTTGTGTACTTTTTCTAAGTTTTGAAGAACGGTAATGATTTCTCAGCTGACTTAGCTAAGAACCCGTTCAAGCTTGCCAGCTTTCCATTCAGCTTTTGCACGTCTTTAAACATTTCGGAGACGGAAGACTTAAAACAGCATATGCCTTATCCGGGCATACCTTTATTCCTTTGGTATTGACTTTGTATCCTAGGAACATCCCTTCTTCTACCCCGAAGGTGCATTTTTGGGATTCAGCTTCATGTTGATTTCCCTCGGGGTTTTGAATGTTTCTTCGATGTCTCTAATGATTTCGTCTTCTGTACTGCTTTTAATGACTAGATCATCCACATATACCTCAAGATTCTTGCCAATTTGCTTATGGAATGCTTTGTCCACTAGACGCTGGTATGTTGCCCCAGCATTTCTTAGGCCGAAAGGCATATTGGAGTAACAAAATATTCCTTGGCTTAATCATCAAAATGTTGTTTAATGTTTGTGGTTTGTGATTCTGTGATGTTCTTGATTAAGGTTGATTGCTTGTTAGAAATTCTCATAGGTTTATATTTGGTAAAACTTATGTTAAGTAATTTTTTGAATTAAGCGAAACATGTTCTGTTTGAATGAAGCGAAACATGTTATGCTGGAATGAAGCGAAACATGTTTTCAAGCGAAACATGTTCCACTCATTCCAAGCGAAACATGTTCCACTTCATCTAAGCAAAATATGTTTCCACTTGTTCAAGCGAAACATGTTTGACAGTTTTCAAGCGAGACATTATAGGTACATAATCAAGTGAAATATGACAAAATACAAAAAGAAACTCTGCCTAAATTTTTTCAACTGATGTTCCACTATATGCCTTGGGACACCAGTCATGTTTGCAGGCTTCCAAGCGAACACATCTAGGTTACGTCGGAGTAAGTTACATACCTTGTTTTAGCCTTCCTCTGTAAGAGTAGACCCAATCATTATTGTTTGTTCTGGGTATTATAGGTTTATTGATACCTTGATTCTTTCTTCTATGGCTTGATTAACGGCTGAAGGTTGTCCTTCTGGTCCTGAGATCGCTGCACATTCAATTGGGATGATCTTGCTGCATTTTAGTGTGAGTATTCCTCCTGCTATAGGAAATTTTAACATTCCGTGAGCTGTTGACGAAACTGATTGTATTTTTCTGACTCCTGGTCTTCCAATGATTCCGTTGTATGGAGATGATGATCTTACTATCACAAAATTCATCCAAGCCGAGGTTGAATGTTCATCGTATCCAATCTTCACCAGCAGTGATATTTGTCCCAACGGCCATATGATTTCGCCACTGAACCCTATTAGGGGGCGGTGGCCGGAACCATTTGATTTTTTATTTCCGGGCGGAGTCCATTGAAGCAATGTTCGTATAGTATTTTCGAGGCTGACCCGTCATCCACATACATGCGGTGTATGAAGTGGCCTCCAATTTCTGCTTCAATGATCATTGGTCCTTCGGTTCCTTCTTCTTCTTCTAGAGGCGGAAATGAGATTTCTGGATCGGGGGAAAAACTTTGAGTGATTCTTTGTCTGGTCACCCTCTGCCATGGCTGTACCATTGATTCGATTGATAGTATATATATAATACTATTAGGCAAATCCCAACCAATTGCCCTTGACCAAGGCAAAAAGTCAAAATTCACAAATAGAATCAATATATATCCGGAAGTTTGATTTCCCGGGTCGTTATGTCCCAACGAGGTGTGCAATTGAAAATCGAATGACGAATTGATAATCGATGTTTGAATGGAACGAGGTTATGATTGGATTTTCTATCACTACAATTAAAAATGCAAAAACGATTAAGAAAAACCTAAGATTGATAACAAGAAAGTGATTTAACCCTAAAAACGATAACGGAAACCTAAAAACGTGAGTTAAAAACCTAAAATCTCAAATTTTAATCCTAAAATCTATTTTTCATTTTTAATAAGCTCTGAATGACTAAAAAGAAAGATTAAAAAAAAACTAGATTAAAAACGAAGGTGATTTGAGCTAAAAACGAGAAAGAACGAGAACGGGATCGAATCCCGTTCTTTAAAAAATGAAAAGTTGCAAAAATGACCCTATGAAAACACTTATATTTCTCCTAGATACTACATGTTAAAAGAAAATTTTGTAAAAAAGAATTAATTTTTTCTGACTTTTAATTTATTTATTACAATTAAAAAACTAAAATAATGAAAATTAAATATTAAAAATACTAAATGATTTTATAAAAATTTGAAAAAATTACAGAAATTAAAATAAGCAAAGATAATCCTAGGAAAAAGAAAATGAAGTTTCCAGCTTATCTCAATAAGCTGGAATAAGCCCGAAAAATCTTATAAGCTTAAAAGCCAAAACGACATTATATATTTGATACACAAACACTCTACCGGATGAGCTATTGTAGCACAGCGGTAGAGTGTGTGTTTAAAAGGGTAGAGGGTGTCGAGGTCTTGGGTTCGAGCTCAGGCTCACCCTTGGCTTCCACCTTCCCCTTTTTGCTCTTTTTTTCAAAAATTTTTACACAAGTCTGAAGGACTTGTAAATAAGCTTTTTTTAATAAAAGCACTTTATTTTTTTAATCACAAACAAGCCCTCAAATAAGCCCTTAAAACTGACAGCTTAAAAACTTAAAAAATAAAAGAAACAAGCTAATTGTTGAGCCAAATAAGGCTTCAAAAAGCTTTTAGCAATCAAATAAGCTAGAGTAACTTAACACCAACTTGAAAAGCTCAACTGAACACTAAATAAGTAAATTTAACTATCAAAAAGCTAGAAAAAGCTAATAAGCATTCTGATACAAAAATGGCTATATACAGACAAACAGGCAACTTCAAGCTTAATTTTAAGCCCTTAGACAGAAAATTGAGGCTTTTTGGATTACAAAACCTGAAAGCTTATCCTAAAGTCTATATAAATCAATAATCAATAAGTAATTTGAACTAAAAATAAGCAATGAAAAGACTAATAGAAAAGGCTTTGACAGACAGATTGCTAAAGTAAACAAGAGGCACAAAGGGGCTTTTTCTTTTGGATTTTTAAACAGGTTAAGCAAAACAAATGGGAAATAAGCAATCACAGATACAAAATTACACACAATAAGCAACTAAGAGCAAAAGAAAACAATTAAAAACCACCAAATAAGCCAGAAATGGGCTTATGAACTCAGCAGTACTAACTTTAAGAGTTAGTACTACTAGTTGAAATCTTAGTGTTGCTAGCTGAATAAGAACAAATAAGCACAATGCAGTTTGAAATAAGCAAACAAAAGGACTTAGACTATCCTAATAAGCATACATGACCTAAATTAAGCAAATAAAACAGACAGAAAAGCCCAAATAAGCAAATAAGCCAAGAGGCTCAAACTACAAGCCAAACAGCCTTGAGGGCTACCTTTGGGGCTTATTTTTAAGCCCTTTAGAGTAGGTCTCAATGGCTGGGCTTGAACAAGCTGAAAGCTCAGCCTAAGAGCTTTCTAAAAAAGCTAAAAACTATGAAAATGGAAAGCAAATAAGCTATTTAAAAAGGCTGAGAGTTTAGCTTTTTGCACCAGGGGAGCTTTTGACAATTATGGCAGACTCAAAGGGCTACTTGCAGCCCTTGAGATAAGCCACCAAATAAGCTCAGAAGGGGAAACCAAGCTAAAACAGACCAAGACAAGCCCCTAATGAGCTTGTGCTCAAAAATTCATAAGCTAAAAACATGTTTTACGTACTAAAAATTGAGAATAAAAAAGCTACTTATAAACAATGAAAAATTTGACTTTAAAATGTTGGCAGATGTTTGACTAAGCTAAGTGAACACAAAGAGATTTTGACTACACTACTTTGACACCAAATTAGACACTAAATCAGGCTCAAAAGCCAAAACAAACAAGCTTAACCAACCAAGCCCTTTGAATCAAATCTGTTACCACAGATTCAAAAGGGTGTTTATAAAGTCCTTAAAATCAAATTAGAATCCCTGAAAACTTGTGAGAATTAACTTATACTAGCATAAAGGGTTGCACAATCTGGCCAAGGTGACCCAAAGGGTTTTGACACCAAAATGACCCACTTTGGGTCTTAACCCAAACACCCCTTTAAGAATTTGAAAACCATTTTAAAACTGTTTTAAACAGATTTAAGCTAAGGCTTTTAAAAACAAATGATCATATGAACTTATTAAGCATTAATGATCAATTTCCAACAGATATTAAGCACTTAAATAAGCTCAATAAGCAAATGACAGATTTTAGCTATAAATGACAGATTTAAAGAACAAGTAAGAACAAATGATTCAAAAGCATAAACTAACACTAATTAGGTATAATAAGCACTAATAAGCAAGAAAAGACATAAATAAGCTATAATAAGCAATGCTACAGTGATTTTTCAAAAATTGGAAAAAAAGAAAACTTACTTAACCCTTGCTTAAATAGGGCAATTAAGGAAGTCTACAAGCTCTAGCTTGTCAAAAGACAAACTAGTGGGTCTGTAAGCTCTTCCATTATAAGCTTATCTTTCATGATTTAGCTGAGGTAATTTAAGGGGTGAGCTTATTTTGTGATTTCTTAAAATTCTTAACAGATTTTAAGGTTTTCTAGAAAACAAGTTACAAAAGTTAACAAAGAGCTTATATGAGCTTAAACAAGGCTGTTAGAACATAAAACTTGAGAACAAAGTGTTTAACATAAAACACCTCCAAATTTGCATAACTTAGAAAAACATTACAAGACTTAAAATTAAAAGATTTAAAGTAAATAAAACAGAAAATGACTTGAAAAATTCGATGATTGAATAGTAAAATGAGTGATGGCCCTGAAGGCTTACAATCACGTCCTATTTATACTAAGCTAGGTCTTCTCTTCATCTCTTTGTCTTGTGCTTTCTTTGTGAGAGAGAACTGAGTTGTGTTTGTTTTGTGAGAGGCTTGAATCTTCAATCTTGGCCATTGATATCATCTTGTGCTTTCTTGATCTCATACCCGACGTTGGATTAGCTTGAAAAGAGTGAGATTGCCAACATGGCAAGGTAACATGTGACTAGGGTTTTAGTGGAGAGGGGGTGAGGGTTTTACCCATTGAAGGTTTTAGGAGTTGCAGGGTAAAGGGGAGGAAGGAGACCCGTGAGTGGTCTTGGGTTATTTTGGCGGGAAAAGTTGTTTGGGAGATATCAGGGTGAAGTTTGGTGTGATGGCAATATTGGCCCCTCAAAGATATATGTCCCTTTTCACCCTTAGTCCTTGTGGTGTAAAGCTTTTAGGGAATTGGCATAAATCACCCCTCATTGTTATAAGAGTTGTTACACCGTAAGTCCTTTGTGGTATGAAACTTGTTTGACTTGGCAGAATCAGCCCCTCCAAGTTATAAGAGTTATTGCAAGATAAGTCCTATTGATATATAACTTTTAGGGTTTGGCAATTTTGGCCCTTGAAGTTATAACTATCATCTTTGCACTTTAAGTCCTTGTAATTCAAGTTTGATGACTTGACAACTTTAGTCCCTGGAGTTGTATTTTCTTTGACTTTGACTTTGCTTTGACTCTGTCGGGGTTGACTTTGGCTTTGACTTTCACTTCTTTTCACGCTCTTTTCATTCTCGTGCTCGGTTTTGTCGTTTTAAGCTTTGTTTTTGTCCTTTTCTTGAATATCCGTTTCCTGCACAATACAAATGCAAAACATACAAATACAATGTATTTTTGGTACGTTTTTAGTCATTTAAGTCCGTTTTTAATGGAAAATGGTATGTGTAATTAAGCACATACCAACCATCAGGATTACCAATGCCTTATCTTTGTTGGATGTTTCCTCTTTCTTGTTTGTTTTTGGCTGATCCTTCCCACTGTTTTGCTTTAGCTCTTTGATTACATGCGACAGTTTCCCATTTTGCAGCAATTCTTCTATTTGCCTCTTCAAGTGAATGCATTCATCAGTGTTGTGCCCCACTTCTCCGTGAAACTCACAAAATTTATTGCTGTTTCTTTATTCGAACGGGCTCGTCATTGGAGGTGGAACTTTAAATTTTCCTTTTTCCAAGGCCAGAATCTCTTTTGGAGATTTTGAGAGAAGAGTGAATATGTCTTGTCTTCGCTCCAACCTTTGCTGATTTTTAAAACCTCCTTTCTTGAAATTTTGCTTATGTCCAACCTCCTGCTGTTTCCATGGCGGAAGTGTTTTTTTTCGCTCTTGAGGTGATCTTTCGGGTCCTCACTTCCGTCATATGTTTTGACGTGACTTGGCATACGGGTCCTCTTCGAGAGATCAAAATAGCGGATGCGGGGAGTGAACGGACCAGTCTCCTCGCATACCCATGGTTGGGATAAATCGCCATCCTCAATGTTTGATCTTTGCTTTTTTGACCTTGACTTCCAGTGTCCTCCTACATTGTCTTCACTTTCTGACAACGCTTCCGTCCTGCGTGAGGATGCTCTTTTGTTATGATGTTTCTTAGAAGCAGGTTCTGTTCCTCTTGAGCGGGAACTCTGGTAACAGCTTTCAGTATCTTTGCGACTGATGTGGTACGACTGATGCCTTGAATCGTTCGAGTATGCGGACATACTCTTCTCCTTGTCTCCTAGCCTGTGGAACACACCCTTCTCCAGCCTTTTGAACACCGTTTTTCTTTCCGGATCTCTCTTCCTTGGTGATTCGGATTGGCCGCGCCTTGGTTCAGGGCTTTCGGACACGATGCGGATACGTTTAGATCCGAGCCTTTTTCTGAGGTCCCTTCTTCTACTCGGTGTCCCTGACTCGGAGTGCTGCGAGACCTCCTCGAAGTTACGACGGGCTTTCACTGCCTTGAGCTTTTCTTGCTGTACCTTCTCTTGGTGCATTTTCTCAGCTAGGATCGGCAACAACTGGTTGTAATGCTTATCACAATATTCCCTAAGGGCTGCGTCGGATGCGGGCCTATTCAGATTTCCTTGCGATATTTCTTTTCCCTTTCCTACCGTGTTCCGCACGGCGGATGTGGGTGCGGTAGGAGAGGGGCCTGAATGTGTGCTCATGGTGAGTATTTTTAGGAACGTAGTTGTGCACTGGGTCCCACGGATGGCGCCAACTTGTTAGTACAAAAAGTATGACGGGGTATGAGATGGATCTGGGATGCTTATTGGGTCAGGCCAATAAGCTGTTGATGGATTGGATCTTGTACTAAACCAAGTAATGAGACGATTTCCTGCACAAATGAAGATAAACCGTTAGCCTTACCGTGGGGACGGACCCCACGATTAAGCTCCGCGTGAGAGTAAGAAATCATGTTGTCAGAGAATGTCAAAGTATGTGTGTGTAAATATGAGTCAGTAAAATCGTACCTTTTGGGGTGTCAGAGACCCCCTTTTATAGGTGAGCCCAATACTAGGTTTTCCTAGTATTCCGCTTATGATTGTTAGTAGCCAAAGTGGGACCCTTGTCGGGCAATGATCCGCTTGTAATCGTGGTTGCGGACACAGATCACCTTCCGCATACGTGTTGCGGAAGTGTCTTATCTGCGTGCGTCTTGAGACATCTGAGCCGCAACCAGGTTATCTCTAGGCTTAGTGGCAGCTCGTATGTTTTGTTGTGTTGGGTTTGGGCCCAAATGTGTATAGTACGATTTAAGCTCAATAAGCCTGTTATTCGTACTATACGTCATCACCCGGCGTTACGACACCGGGGGTACCAGCGTTACAACGCCGTTGGTGCCCACGTTACAACACCAACGTGCGTTGTAACGTGAAAATTAAAAAAAACTAGTCGTTGGCTAGTTTCAATGATGGGTTTTCAAAAATTTTTTTAAATCTCCACTCTATATATATTATTATATACCACCATTCAATCATTTTCACGTAAATAACTCAAATCCTTTCTACAAAATGCTAAATGTTATGCAGTAACCAAGATTTGCTTATATTTTGTCATTACGTTATCCCTTGAAGGGCATCATCAACACCACGTCTTTATTTTGTCTTTACTCTTCAAAAAATTCCCTTTTTAAGCTATTTATTTGCGTAAAGTTATTCGATTTCAGAATAATTGATACGGATGTGATCGCAATTTCGGATTGTGATCAGAATTATAAAATTAGATAAGTTATTTAAGAGTAAATTGCATAAATCGTCCTTAAAGTTTGGCCAAATTGCATGTTTCGTCCCAAACGTTACGAAAGTGCAAGGATCGTCCCTGTGGGAAACCTTTGGTGCAAGTATCGTCCCTGCAGGGACGATATTTGCACCAAAGGTTTGCCCAAAGGTTTCCCCACAGGGACGATACTTGCACCAAAGGTTTCCCACAGGGACGATACTTGCACCAAAGGTTTCCCACAGGGACGATCCTTGCACTTTCGTAACGTTTGGGACGAAACATGCAATTTGGCCAAACTTTAAGGACTATTTATGCAATTTACTCGTTATTTAATAATATTACTTGATCATTTAACATGCTTGTCACTTCTCACTTGCATAAAAAACAATTTAGAATAATAAAAAAAATCAAAAAAATTATATGTTAAATGGTCTAAGACTGGTGGTAGTGGGGAAGGCGAAGCCGGTCGGTTTACCCCCGACTCAGTCGCCTCCCGCTACCCTTTGCCTCCTTGATGTGTCGATCGACCAGACGACGTGGTCTTGTGTTTGTGTGTGGTTTTTATATTTAATTGTTTTTAGTGTGTGTACAGATTTATATGTGTGGGTTTGATAGTGTGTGTTTTGACCAAAATAGATTTTTTTTATTAGTAGTAGATCTTTTTGTTTAAAGGTTTTACATCCGTTAGGGTGTTTACGGTTCGGTTTATGTTTGTTTTTGGCTAAAATCAAAATCGAACCGAAAAAATCGGTTTTAAATCAAAAATTAAAACTGTTCGGTTTTTGGTAGTTCGGTTTTTTAGTTTTTTTTCGCTTTTAACCGTTTATATTTAGATGTGGCTAATTTTTATCGACAAATTTTTTAACGGTAATTCTTCTTTACTTTTTATCAATAGGATTGAGATATTCTTAACAACTTAAACATGAGAGATCATGTTAGGCTTATTGTGAAAGTCAAATTATTTTTTAATAAAATGAAGGTCTCACAACACATGAGTCATTATTTTTTTTTTCACTCATAAAAAAACTCAACATTATCTCTCATGTTCAAGTTGAACATAAAAGGATCTCAATCCTTGTCAATATGAGTTTAATAATGTTTATTCAAAATTTTTAAAATTACACACTTATAGATGAGACATACACATGCAAATGAATATACACCTAGTATGATCATTGTCACATATGGATTGATATATTGTCAAGTAAACACATGTACACGACCAAACACGCTTATTAACATTAAGATAAATAAATTATAATTCTACTCCCAAAATGAGTATGAATTTATGAATTTGATTTATTTATTTAGTTATTTATTTATTTTATATTAATTATATATTATTATATAATAACCTGGTTCGATTTGGTTTTTGGATGGAAACCGAACCCATTTTTTTGCTTTTTTAAAAAAGTAAAAACCTAACCATTGGTTTCTAGTTTTGATCGGTTATTTCGTTTTGATTTTTTTGGTTTTAGGTTTGATTTCGGTTTTTTTCAGTTTTTCTGCTCACCCCTAACATCCGTTGAATATATTATATAATGTTTTTAATTATTAATAAACTTTTAATTTTGATATTTAAAAAATGAAAATCTTTTACATTGTAAAGGAAAATGAAAATTGAGGACTTTTACATTTAAAAAAAAAAGAATATTTCTTTATTAGGTATGATGCTTCTAATTTTTTATTATTTTTGAATATATGTTTAATTAAAAAGTTTAAATACTTCTAAAATTGGCATTATTTTGGTGGAGAAATCTGATGGAGAAAAAAACACATAAAAATATATGTGTTAAATTTATAAAAACAAAAACTTGAAAAAAAGATGAGGTAATTAATAAAACATTAGTGGTTTAATTTTAAATAAATTATATAGAGTTAAGTGTAAATTTATAAATTTATAAATATTATTATAATTTAAAAAAAAACAAATAACCCTTTAAACTTTCATAACTTATAAAACAGAAAAAATAAAAATTATATATATATTTTAAAAAACATAATGTACAAACCCCGTGCGTGCACGGAGATTAAAACTAGTATAAAATAAAATAAAAAAGTGGTGTTGCGGTCTCTTTGTTACGTTATGAGGGTCATTAAGTAGTTAAGGAGAGAGAAAACTAAAGTGAATCGAAAAAATTAAGGTGTATAAAGTTACCATTACCAATAGTTTTTCTGTCTGTCATATTCTTTCTATTTTGAAAAATGCTAGTGTTTTTATCAAATTCTTTTACTTGTATGCTTATTTATGAAGTCACGACACATAAAAAATACTCGTAATTAAATGGAATGATAAGAAAAAATAAGTGAAATTCACTTGTTATGATTTAAATTGTGTAAGAGAAAATTAGAATCCTCTTTCTAATTTATTTACTATTTGTGACATTCTGAAAGTTGTCGCATGGGTTCTTTTGAAGGATATTCTTGTTTAATGCCAACATAGCTTTCCTTTTAAAACGAAAAGTTTACACGTGTGTAT
>BQNB010068698.1:1675-33754 GCA_026074375.1 Tanacetum coccineum
ATTGTCTCATCTAGTTTAGATTAAACCAAAACTCATGCCAGTATCTCATGATGAATACCTCTCTCTTTGCGTTAGTTTAGGTTTAATTAGGATTAATTAGGACTAACAAAGATAACTAAAATACTAGTAGATTAAGTATTAACGCTCACTCTTAGTGATCGACACCATACTTACCAACGAACCTATAATTGATTAGGTACACTGCCCGTTAGTGTTAGTTAATAGGTAAAGTCGGCAAAATATAAATAGTAAAACTTGATAATATAATTACATATACTAAACGGCACATCAGTATATAATGATCTTTTCCCATATACGTTTTACATATATACACATACACTTGTGATACACACACGAATAGCTATATTAACAGTCAAACACATGTAATACGAAACTACAAACACATATTAAGACATATATAGTAGTGTGAAAATGTGTAAGCATATAGAATCACAAAAACAAGTAGTCTTGTGAGAAATCTGTGGGTAAATACCCACAAATATCCTACAGAATTATCATAAGGTGGGTAAACCATGGGAAAGTACCTATAGATTTCCCACAAACATAATTGTGAGTCCCAAACTGAACAGATCTCTACAGCCTGCTAAGGGTGATAGACAACTTTTATAAATACAGATTGACTATATAGAAACACTGACTATGAATACTAGTTGTATATGAGAAATCTACACAATAGTATTAAGAAGAACAATGAAAAACTAAACTTTGATTTCTATTCATCTGTTAAAGTGATTACAAATTACTAACTATGAGATATGATTGTATGAGATGTATATTGAACTGATATCTCTAACTATACCGTGAGGGTTCCTTTTATAGACCAAGGATAAACCCTAACAGGCTTACAAAACGCATAAAAGATGATACATATCTTTTCCTATATTATACTTAACACTTTGTACTGTCAGTACTAACTATAACTATCGGTACTAAGTATTATCACTAACGGTACTAAGTTAAGAATGTATAAATCCCAACAATCCTCCCCTAAACATGATTGTTGAACTCTTTTAACTTCATGTTTCTTCAGGCTAACATTCTTAAGTTCTTGGAGGATGTATCCAAACACTCTAACACATCTTGATCTGATCTTTAAACACTATCCATCTGCATCAGCAACTTTGTCTTTTCAGCAACATCTTTTCAGCAACAATCCAACTAAGTTGGCTTTGTAGTTTTTGGCAAACTACCAGCCATAAACAGATTTGATGTTCCTTTACCAGTAGCCGTTTGCTCTGGGATAGTTAACTCTTTATTTTAAAAATATGGTGAGTTAATTACCATACAATTTTTGGTAAACTGTCAACCATCAACGGAATTGATTTGTCTTTACCAAATACCGTTTGCTTTTGGACTAGCCAATGCTTCATTGCCATAACATGGTGCATTGATAAACCATATAGTTTTTAGCAAACTATCAGCTATCAACAGATTTGAGTAGTCTTTACCAAGAACTGTTTGATCTTGGACTAGCCAACTCTTCACCATGAAGCAAGGTGAGTTGAAAACCCTACAATTTTTGGTAAATTGTCAACCATAAACGGATTTGAGAAGTCTTTACCACAAGCCGTTTGCTTATGGACTAGCCAGTTCTTATGCCTATTAAGCATGGTGAACTGATGACCATTTGTTGTGTGGTGGTTAGCCAACACTCAAACCCTTCTCAATTCCATTCACAACATCATTCTTCATCTATCTGTTGCTTAATAAATCTTATCAAATCAAGAGCAACATAACTTTCTCTTTCAACTTCCAAACCAAGATCAAGCATCCTTTGCAATAAATCTTTTGAAAGAGGATATCTTCTTTCAACCAACATATGAATAACTATCCCATCCTCAAATTCCAGTATGCAGACTCCACAAGATTCATACAACCTCCATGTGACAATCTTCCAATCTTGTTGACCACTCCAGAAGTCACTTTGTTCATTTCCTTCTGTTGAGGATTCCATCATAATCTTCAAGTCTCCCTAAAGAATCAATACAATTCCTTCTAGTGTAATTTCTGAGTACTGCTCCATCATCAAGTTATATAAGTGATACAAATCTTGCCTATCAAATATATGAAGTACCTCCATGAGATAGTTGAATGCTCTGAAGTTCCCATTGGCTCTGTATATAACAAGATAGTCCCCACATCTTGGTGATGATACCTTGGTTTAACCCTACAATAAATGATTTCTCTCCCATTATCTCACTATCATGGTACATTTAAATGTAACAATCTTAGGCATTTTCTATGTTAATCATTACTGTCAATATCTGACGTTTTCATGCTTTTTCTTGCCAATCAATTTGAAATGACCCCCTTTTAACTTCTTATGTACCCTGCTCTGTCACTTCTACCTTAGCAGGTACCTTTGCTGTGTCTTCTTCCTTTAATTTCTTCTGATCAATGTCTTTTACTCCTTTATTCATCTCCTTAATCATTCTTTCATCCTCAGTGGAATCAACTATAGTGAAACTTTCATCAAACATTTTCACTTTCTCATATAAAGCTTGTAATTCTTCAAAAGTTTGCTCTTCAAGTCTGATTGTTTCTTAATTTCCAACATGCTAGAATAAGTCATCATTTTGATTCCTAAGCTGAGTTCTTGGAAGAGGGTTTGTTTTCTGATTGCAATAGCTCTTGTTCTGAAGAAACGCTTCTTTGAGCTGCAATTGTATCATGAAGAACTTTGCTCTTTCTTCCACATGGAACCTGCTCGCCTCTCTTCATCTTGAAGTGTTAGAGCTAGAAGTCCTATCAACATCAATTCTTGCTTGAAAAAGTCATAATTCCCCCCACAAATCTGAAGGGCAGATCTTTGTAGCTTCTTCCTCATCAAATCTTTTCCTTTCTTCTCAGTTTCCCAATCTCTTGCAACTTTCTAGCCCATCTCTTCATCCCTAGCAAGTTGCTTAAACTCTTTTTTAGCTTCAGGAATAACCTTCAGATTCAGATATACAGACTCAACTCCTCTTCAATTTTCTTTTTCCCTTTATCTTTGGATCAATCTTTGGAAGAGGCTTTAATGTCAACAATGATCTAGTTGAAGTAGGCCTAGGTCTCTCAGTCTCTTCAACATCCTTAAGCTCTACTCCTTTCTCCTTTTTTTCCCACTTGAACTGCTTGTGCTTGACTCATTTGGAAGAACTTGAGCAATTGTTTTCATGCATCTCCAAATATTTAGGAATTAGTTGTTGTTGGAGTAGCCCTTCTTCCTTCAGTTTGATCAACAGTACCTTCATCTATTTTAACGGTACTATCTTTTTCCTTGTCGGTACTAACTTTGGGTCTGTCAGTACTAACATTTGGTCTGTCAGTACTAACTTTTTCCTTGTCAGTACTAACCTTTTGTTGAGCAGTACTAAGTACATCTTCAGTACTAACTTCATCATCAACAGTCTCCTTCTCTTCATTCACTACCTCTCTTGTCCTCCCCACATCTTGAGCATCTTCAGTCTCCATATAATCCAATGTATCTTCAGGAAGCTCATCAAATAATGGATCTTTATGGACTGAAGGTTCAGCTTTGGCAGATTTCCTCCCTTGTTTGGATACAGACTCCTTTTGCATCCAGTTTGACTTCAAGGATTTCTTTCCTGCCAATCTTTGCTTCAAGGATACACTCTTCATCCAAGCTCTGTGGTGTGTAATAACAGGTTTGGCTTTCTTCTTGAGCTTCTTGATCTGTGCCTTCAAGTGTTTAATTTCCTTGGCTTGATCTGTAACCTGTGTACACAAAGAGATACAAAGATCATAGACACTTTGGAGTGTCATGTCACCCTCATTCCCTGAAATGGATTTATCACTGGATGACCAGAACTCTTTGGAATAGAATTAAGAATATGAGTAAAAGGTGAAGGTCTAGGGGATGGGTCAGACTGAGGCTCAACAGTGGCTTTACTTGGGTGAGGAGGAGAGGGTGTAGGTTGTGGTTCAGATGGTCTCTCTGAAGTGGTACCCTCATCCTTAGTTGGTTGTACCAACATAGAAGCAAATAAAGGTGTGACTTTCCCTAAAAAATGTTTACCCTTTTTAACCATAAAGGAGAAAACTTTACTTGTCAAAGCATTGACAGGAAAATGGTCTAAAGGTACAGGTACATTCATTAGTTGTTTATCTAAAAAGATTGAAATAAAACGTGGATACATTACAAACTTTTTCTTTGCATCTAAGTGTCTAAGCATACCATCAAAAATTAATTTAGAAAAATTATATTTCTGATTAGATGTTAAGCAAATGACAGCAGTGGCAATGTTAGTGGGAATTTGATCCCAAGAGGTGCTTTTTGAACTAATACAATGATTCATTGTATGAAAAAGAAATCTCCATTGGGGTGAAAACAAAGCTTTATTAAATGTTAACACAAGTTTAAATCCCCACATACCTCATGAGCTGTATAGCATCAAATATAGCCTGATTTGGTAGAGAATCTATCCCATCAGCATCATCAAAAAGAAGATCACTTCTTATTGATGCTTCAGAGATAGACACAGGCTTGCCAGCTACTTTGGCAGTAATGTACCTAACATTGTTGATTATTTTGGATTTAGCAGACATCCAAAACTGTTCAACAAATGTAGTAGAGACTACTGGACTTACAGTGAGAGCATTATGAATGGAGCTCGCGTAAGACAATCAATAACCTCATGAAACTCTGTATCCATTGTATTCATCTCTAAATAACGCCAAATATGCATAGGCACGATTTCAAGAAACTATCCATTGTGGTTGAATTAGTGATCGTCGGTGAGAGAGATATTAGGGCTTGTATGAAAGAAAGTATTTGAGAGAGATTACGTAAGTGTACTGTGCAATTGAGATAGGTTTATATAGGTTTAGCAAACCTAAAATCAATGAAACCGTTTCAATTTACACTTTATACCCTTGGCGGTATTTTCTTCAACGTCTCTATAGCGGTACTATCTTTGCCCAACGGTATGAACTTTGCACGGTCGGTACTAACTTTTGCCAACCAAAGAATGAACAAATTTGGCAACATCAATACTTCAATACCGTCTTTATCTCTTCCTAATGACTCTTTAATACCCAATTAACTTCTTAAAATTCGTCACTGATGGTTAAAAATGCTTCTGCACACTGAACACTTCATACAAACTATACAACAAATCATATTGCCTCCCTTTAGCTAATGCAGCTTATGGATTGATCATCCCAATAGTAACAACCAAGAACTGGAACCCTACCAAACATCAAATGCCTTGGTTAGATGATCAGCTACATTGTCAATCAGTATGGATTTTAATCACCTAGATAAGTTTTTCTGTCTCATAAACCAATCCTTATGAAAGTGGTGCCTAGATCGCAATATGCTTGTTTTTGAGTGTAATACTGATTCTTTACAATCAGATATACTTTCAATATCATGTAGATCTTTGTGTTCATGAAATTGAACCCATATTCCCAAACAATTGATTTTTGAATCCACAAAACTTGCCCACACAGATTTGCACAGCAACATATTCTTCCTCTATATAAGTAGAAGTAGCCACAATGGTCTGCTTTTGCATGCCAAAGAAATAAGTCTCCTGCTAATAAGAAATTGACAACCTCCTGTTGTGGATTCCTATCAAATTTGCTCCAGTAAAATAAGTCACTATCTGAGTAGCATCAGGTCAAATGAGACACTCTAGGATACCAAAGCCCAGTTGGAGTTTGCCCTTTAGACACCTAAATATTCTCTTAACAACACATAGATGAGGAGTCTTTGGAGTGACCTGAAAACCTAGAACAAGCAAGACTGCAAACATAATATCAGGCCTAGAAGCAGTCAAGTACATTAAAGAACCAATCATGGATCTATAAAGATGTACATCCACATCACTAGCTTCCTCATCTTTGACTAAAGGCTTCTGGGTCTCAATTGGTGTACTAGCAGTCTTAACACTGATAAAATCAAACTTCTTTAGGATTCTACAACAATACTTATCTTGACTTATAAGATACCTTCTACTTTTCTGTTTTTGGTGACTTGTAATCCAAGAAAGAAGGTGAGCTCTCCCATAGAACTCATCTGAAATCTACTCTTCATTAAGGCCTCAAATTCATCACACCAAGATTTCTTTGTAGAACCAAAAATGATATCATCTACATAAACTTGGACTAATATATTATCAGTGTGTCCCTTCTAATGAAAAAGAGTTTTGTCAATAGTTCCTCTTCTGTATCTATTCTTTAACAAGAAAGTAGATAAAGTAGCATACCAGGCTCTGGGAGCTTGGTGTAAACCATAGAGAGCTTTCACTACTTTGTAGACCTTCTTTGGATACTTAGGATCTATAAAACCTGGTGGTTGAGACACATAGACCTCCTCATCAATTTTTCCATATCGGAAGACACTTTTCACATCCATTTGATAGACTATGAAGCCCATGTAAGAGGCAAAGGCTAAAAAGATTTGAATGGCTTCAATCCTGGTGATATTTGCTAAATTGTATATGTAAATTGCCCGGGATTTTGCCAAATAAAAGCCATAAAAATGCCAAAAGAATAGAAAAATGTGTGCTTTTGTGTCTAATTGTGCAGGAAAGGATTACAAAGACAAAAAGAAGCAAAAACGATCAAAAACCGACAAGGAACGAAAGAGACAAGAACAAGAGTGAAGAAACAGCCAAAGATCAAAGCCGGATCAACCCGACACAGCAATAAAGGAAGTCAAAGGCCAAAATAAAGTCAAGGGACCCATTAGTGACAAGTGTGCAAAGATTCAAGGGCTGTTTTGAAGTTTTAAAGATTAAAGGACTCAAAGTTGCAAATAAGTGGAAAGTTGCTTTATAAAGGAAGAAGATGAAGGAAAAACACAAGGGCTGATTCTGCCATTTTGAAACTTGCCTTTTACACTAAGATTGGGCGGAGGAAAAGAAAGGGACCAAAAGTGCACATCCTCCATAGTTTCAAACAAATAGCCGCTTTTATCGTAACAGCTCCAACTGCCACAACAGTTTTTCCCGCGTTTTCTCCACAAACCCAACTTCGCAAATTACCACCCCCGCTCCTTTATAAACAATCAAATTCGTTCATAAGCCTTCCCCAATCACAAGCAAACACGTGTAATCCATTTATTGGTCTAAACACCTCATCTCTCTCATCCAACGGCTTATAATTGTTCGACAATGATCAAGGGTTGAGATTAAACGGATCATTCTAGAAATCTTCACTCCTCTCTCCCAATTCTCTATAAATAGCACACTTAGGTCTCATATTTTCAGTTGTTGTTTTCTGTTTTAAACTTTCAATGTGTAATTCTTGTAATAAGCATTAATTTTCAAAATTTTAGCAATTTAGCTTTAAAGCTCTTGTAATCTCTTCTTTTGAACTTGTACTTCCTCAATTCAGTAATACAATTTAGTTTACACATTTTTTAATCTTTTGTTTTCAAGTTTAAGTCGATTTTACTCAAATAAGCTCTTAATAAGCTCATTTGAGCTTATTGCTTCTAATAAGCTCAATTTTAGTCAAATACTGTTTCTAAAGCATTCATCAACTCAGTTTTATTCATCTACATCTAATCATGTCCATTTGAGTTTAATTGATTCATTTTGGAAGCTTAAAGGAGAAATAAGCTAATCTAGCTTATTGAGCTTAAAGCTCTGGTTTAGAGGCTTGGTAGCCATTAGGAACATGTATACTGATATTTGCTTAATTGTATATGTAAATTACCCGGGATTTTGCCTAATAAAAGCCAATAAAATGCCAAAAGAATAGAAAATGTGTGCTTTTGTGTCCAATTGTGCAGGAAAGGATTAAAAAGACAAAAAGAAGCAAAAACAGTCAAAAACCGACAAGAAACGGGAAAAAGACAAAGACAAGAGTAAGAGTGAAGAATCAGCCAAAGATCACAGCCGGATCAGCCCGACACAGCAAGAAATGAAGTCAAGAGCCAAAATAAAGTTAAAAGGACCAAAGTTGACAAGTGCTCAAAGATTAGAGGCTTATTGGAAGTTTTAAAGATACAAGGGCTGAAGTTGCCAATTTCGAAACTCTTTTTACACTACATGTGGGCGGGTGAATCGCAGGGACGAGTTTTGCCAATTCTCCAAACATTTAAACAGAACACCGCGTTTGTTGTAACCGCCTAACCACCAAAACCGTTTTTCCCGCCAAAACTTTACACAACCCAACTTCGATTTTTCCCATCCCCCGCTCCTCTATAAAACCCAAGCTCGTTCATAAGCCCTCCCCAATCACAATACAAACCACGTTGTAAACATACTCATTGGCCAGGACCACCTCACTTCTATGATCAAACGGCCACAATCAACTCATAAAAGATCAACGGCTGAGATTTAAAGGATTTTTCTAGAATTCTTTCCCTCTCACCCTCAATTCTCTATAAATAGCAGTCACAAGTCTCATTTGTAGTTGTTGAATTTTGTTTTAAACTTTTACTTTGTAATTCCCCGTTTTTAAGCAACTTAATTTTACTTTAAGCAATTAAGCTTTTAAGCTCTTGTATTCTTCTATTTCAATTTGTACTTGTTAATTCCAGTAATATCAACTTAGTTTACAAGTGTTTGTGTACTTTGATTTCATATTCAAGTCAAATTTAGCAAATAAGCTCTTAATAAGCTCATTTGAGCTTATTGCTTCTCATAAGCTCAATTTTAGCTAAATTCTGTTTCTTAAGCACTCATTTACTCATAATACTCATTCTACATTTAAACATGATCACTTGAGGCTATTGAGTTCATATTTGGAAGCAACAAGAGCAAATAAGCTCAAATTCAGCTTATTGTGATTTTTAAGGTTTAGAGGCTTGAGGAAGCCATTAGGATCACCTAGACTCTTCACTTGGATGTCTAGGTGAAGAAGACTCTTCAATTTCAGGTTACTTTTTCTTATTTTCAATTTAGCTAATTCATAGCTTATTCCAACTTGCTTATTTCTTTTAAATACTCATTTAAATCCTGTTCAGTTAGCTTACTTTACTTAAAGAAGTATTAGTTTTAGTCTGTTATAGTTTTAAAATCAAGCTAGCTTTCATTTTTACTTTCTATCTTAGCTAGTAGTATAATAAGCCTAGCTGAAGAAGTAGCTTATTTTTACATATAAGCCCTAGGTTTTATAGCAAATTCAGCTTTATTAGGTAATATTGAGTAGAAGTAGATAAAGAGTTTCATTTGTTTTAGCTTTTATACAGGATTTAATCTAAATTAGTTTTGACAGTCTTTCATAAAGGTGTGTTTGGTTTAAGCATTCTTTGACTCCTAAAGTAAATTTCTCTATGTCAAAATTGTTCATGCAATTGTGTTAGGGTAGTTTAGCAAGTTTTAAGCAAGTTTTAAAGGTTAGGTTCTAGTTTTACAAAGTCTAGAGTGTAAAATCTTTTGCTAGCACCAGGGCAAATTTTTCAGTTTAAGTAGCTTTAGATTTTAGGAACTTATAAGCTTTTAGATATCTCACTTAGTTAATTCAGTCATGAATGCATTTAGTTACTTGATCATGAGTTTTAAACTTGGAGTTTAGCTTGCATTAGTGCATTACCAATTGCACCAGCATCAACAGCCAATGCTGTTGTAGTTTCTTAACAGTTTTAAACTAAAACTTGCTCATTTTCAGAATAATTCTCTTGTAATTTTTGTTAAAGCTTGGTTAATTTTAGTTTAGACATCTCTAGTACATATCTTAAGCTACAATAATATGCTTTTGTTTCTCAGTTTCATCCAATAATAAGCTAGGAATAAGCTCAAATTCAAAAAAGCTAGTTAAAAGCTTACTTTCTGTGAACAGCATTTATCAGCTTAATTTCTAGCTTATTCTGTGATTAAAAGTGCAAAGTGTCTTTATTAAAGTTGTTAGGAATAAGCTGTTTTACAAGTTTGTAGTTTTAAGTTTTAGCTAATTCTCACTTTTTAATAAGCCAAAAATAAGCCACAATCGTAAGGTTTGTTTTGCAATTCTTTGAAAGTTCAAGGTTACCCGTTTACCTTGAAGTGTAAAATTCCCATAGTTCGCCCGCCTACCCTTGTCTTTCCCTTCTTACACTTTCTACCCTGTTCTTTTAGTAAAAACAAAATAGTTTTATATTTTACAAATTAGTTTTACTATTTAGGGTTTATAGTTTTAATTGATAAAATTAGGGTTTAATTAGATCATAAAAATTGGGGCTTTTTGTGTCTTTAAATTTCTGCACCATTTAAGTGTTTAAAAACCATTTTTCTATATTTTTCCCATTAAATTTGTATTTTCTAGGAATTAAAATAGACTTTATTGATTTACTTTTACTTTGAAAAATCATAAAAATTTGAAAAATACATAAAAAATTCCAATTCTTTTTCCTAAAATTTTCATTTTAAATTTGTGATTTTTAGGTATAAAATTTGTTAAAAGTTGTGCCTTAGATTTTAAATTTCAGTTTTAGCTCGCATTTTTACGTTTTGTGCATTTAAATTTCGTGCTATTTCATTGTTTTTAATTCATGCTTTTACATTTGTAGTATAACCAAAAGTTTAAAAATCCTTTACTATTCTAAACTCGAATCCGAATCATTCCTAAATTCTCAATTCACGATTTCGTTGGGACACGACCCGAGGAAAAGTACTTCCCGGATAAAAATATACAAATTGTGTTTTCTCTTGTGAGATTTTTACCTTATATTTCTCTTGGTTGAGAAGTATTTTGGAAAGAATTCTTACGGGATTAATTATATATACGTATATAAATTATGACAAACACCAAATTTTAGGGGCGTTGCGGGGAATTCGTGATACGATTATTGAGAGTATTCGTTGAAGTAGGAGTTTCAACGTTCCTTCCTTTGGAATTATTTTGCATTTTCTATTAAAATTTAAAAAGTTCATTAATTCGATTCCTATCGAATTAGTAAAAAAAAAAATTAATAAACATTTGGATACAAGCTATCCATCTTAAACCATTCCAATAAACAACAAAACAAATCGTGAAGTACTTGAGACGGTACGTACGGTCCCTTTAAGTTTACAAAAACTTTATGTGAGTTTAAGAAAAGTGATAGCTACTCTCTGAGTAGTCATTGCGGCTCGCTAAGCTTTTCGTTATTGTGTGAGTTAATCATTAGAGACTTATCGTGAAGCTTGTAGTAAACGATTACCAAAAATATTTTTGTTTTCATTCTTATTAAAAACTAAAAAATAAATTTCCCCAAAAATAATCTTCTTAATCTCAAATTCTTCTTGGTTATTTTCACTAGTGCATGCGCACTCGATCCTCCTTGGAATACACTATTCCAAGAAGACGTAATTGTCGACGATCTCGACACCGACAAGAGGCAATCCCTCTCAATTTGGATCCGATTCCAATGGCCGACAATCGAACAATGGCCCAAATGTTACAAGCACCCATCGAGGGGTATGAGGATGCTATAGTTGTTCCACCGATCAATGCTAACAATTTCGAGCTTAAGCAACCTTTAATCAATCTTGTGCAAGCATAAGTTTTTACGGGTTAGCAAGATCCCCACAATCACCTTAGATTTTTAACAAGGTCCCATTCAACGTTTAGACATCCAGAAGTTCCGAACACTTCGGTTAAGCTTTGCTTTTCCTTTTTCTCTAGACCGGTGAAGCCCGAGATTGGTTTAGACAAGAATCCTCTCTAGATCAATTCTCACATGGGACGACCTTGTTTCAAAATTCATAAACCAATACTTTCCACCTTCAAAAACCACTTACTATCGGAATGAGATCATAACCTTTTACCAAAAGCCAAACGAAGCCTTTAATGAAGCATGGGAACGTTTTAAAGGACTCCTTCGTCAATGTCCTCACCATGGCTTTTCTGAACTTCACCAACTCGATACTTTTTACAACTCTTTGAATTCAAACGATCAAGATGCCTTAGATTCTGCAGCAGGTGGCAATTTCTTAGACAAGATGCCTCAAGAAGGTTTAGCGATTATTGAGCAACTTCTAAAGTTGTTTTATTCTAGAAGTCGTGCTAATAATTCAAGAGTGAGTACGGATGCTCCTCTTTCTAATTCTTCATCTTCCAATAATTCTTTCGAAATGCAACAAATAGCCGCTTCTCTCGAAGATAAGATGACTATCAAGATGAACAAAATAATGAATGAAATGAAAGCTTTAGTTGTTACTACTCCTGCACCCGTCAAAGCAGTTGAGGAAAGGTGTACCACTTGTGGTAACAATCATAGTTTTAATGTGTGCCCAATGACTAGAGGAGGTTATGAGTACCCGGTTTATCACGATAATTTCCAACAATTTCAACAAACCGCATCGGTTGGTAATTTTGTTCAAATGAAATTCGATGGTACGTGCTCCTAACTTGGCAAACCAAATGAGACCACCAGGCTTTAATCAACCTAATCCACAAGCTTCTAGACCTAACCAAGGATATGATGCAAATCAAGGGTATAATGGGAATAGAAATGTGAACCAAACCAGTCAAGTTAACCTTGGAGCTAACTCGGGCTTATCACAACAAGCTCAAGCTTATCAAGTCCCGAGTACACCAGCTCCGGTTACTTACTCAAGGTTTGAGGCTTATACAAAAGCGAATGATGCTACTTTGAATAATTTGCAAAAGAATTTGAATGATTTCAAAAAGGAACAACAAGATTCAAAATGAGCAAAGGAATTTTCAGAATATGATGCTTAACATGTTTCAAAAACAAATGGGAAATAACAATACATCAAGTTCAGGAACTTTACCCAGTAATACCATCACAAACCCAAGGTGTGAAGCTAGAGCCATTACGACTCGAAGCGGACTTTCTTACACACCGGTACCACCAATTCCACCACCGCTCTATGATGAGAATGGGGGGGGGGGGGGGGGGGGGGGGGGGGGGGGGGGGGGGGGGGGGGGGGGGAGGGGGGGGGGGGGGGGGGAAACTTTGGACTGAGAAGGGAATACCGAGGTGACCAAGGATAGGTGCTACCGAGCACAAAGACATCCAACCTCCGGTTATCAAAAAGTCTCAAGATCAATTCCGGTAAGCCGGTGAGCGGTCCAATTTCTTCATGAGGCCTTTCTTTTGCTCAAAGTATGATAATTCTCCACTTTCAAAAGAATCTTCTAAAGAGACCAAACTTCCATATCCTTCTAGGGTAGAGTGTGAAAAGAAAGGTGAAAATGATAAAGTGCAAATACAAAAGTTTTGGGAAATGTTCAAAAAGATTCACGTGGACATTACTTTGGCAGATGCTTTGATCTTAGTGCCTAAGTATCAAAAGATGTTAAAAAGCTTGTTGTCAAATAAAGAGAAGTTAAATGAGATGGCTTAGATACCACGAGTGAGTGAAACTGCTCGGGCAATCATTTCAAAGCTTCCCGAAAAAAGCTTGGGGATCCGGACAGTTTCCATCCCGTTGTAATTTTTAGTGAGCTTAAATGCAAAGCCTTAGCCGAACCTTAGGTGCTAGTACAACCTTTATGCCATTCTACGTAATACACAAAGTTTAGGCTTCCTTGATTGCAATCTACCCGGATGACCTTTAGAACTAGCAAATTGCTCTCTTTGTGTTCCTTAAAGGAATTGGCTAGAGATGTCTTGTCCCGATGGAAAAATTTCATTACCGGTCCGACTTGTTGTAGTAGAACTTTGAGTGTAATTACAAGTTCTTTGATACTTGGTAGACCTTTCTTAAGAACCGCACGGGTCTTAATTGATGTTCACGGGGAAGAGCTAGTGATAAGGGATGGTTTGGAAAGAATAGTTTTTAAACCGGATGGTAGTCAAGATAATGAGTCAATCCACATGATGGATGTTTATGATGACCGGGTCAAAGATGTTTGTGAACCTGAGAGTAATGATGATTCTACAACATCTGCTATTGTTGATGAGTTTGAATCTCTTCTGGGTGACATTATTAAACAAAAGGAAGAACTTAAGGGAATTTCTGACCCAGTCGCTAGAAGAAAGGCTTGTTTTTTAGATAAGTTTAAAATCACTAACCAAGGAAGAGTTATTCATTCTCCGAAAAAAGCTACCATAAGTGCAATTTCACACATCTTTCCAAACAATAATTTTGAGGACTCTTTCACAATGGGGAATGAGGATCTTAATGTTATTCCAAACAAAGAATTAGACAAAGAGATTCTCATTCCAATCCCAAGAGAGTCCAAAATTGGAAAAGATTGTGATTTTCCTTTTTGTGATGATTTTCAAAGCTTCAAGACTTTTTCAAACCCCCTCTTTGAGAAAGAAGATGATTTTCCCTCTAGAAATGACGAGTCAATTCTTAAAGAGGAGGTTCATAAGGAAACTCTTAAGAGTTATTTGAACCCTCTTTTTGAAGATGACGAGGAAAACATTTCTAATGAGGTATCTAAACAAATTTCTCCAAAAGTGAATTCTGAACCCTCAATTGAGTCTCTACCAAAAGATGATTGTGATAGTGATGATGATCTCTTTGAGATTGATTCTAACAATGATGAGTGGAAAAGAATTTTGTATGGAGAGGATTTTGAAAGAATGAATGTTGATAGTGATAAGTGAACTTTCTTACCCGGGTATAGGTGAAAATGTTGTTTTAGATGAAGAGGAAGATACCTTCACATTTACTACCCGATCTTTTCTACCATTTGTCACCTATCCCGAGGTTTTACCCACATCTTACTCCACGGGGAGTGAAGATAAAGTTTTTAAACCGGGTATTTTTGATAATGATGCTTTTAAGGATAAGAGTTCAAAAGAGTTAGCTCCATCTAAAGCTCTTTTGACTCTTGATGTTTTTGACCCTCTCCACCCACCCTTAATGAACTTTCATGTTACCAAAGCATTTTCCGGGTTCACATTTTCTCTCTTGAAAATCTTTTCTAAAAAGTTTGTTGAACCCGGAATCAAAAATGCTACGGTATATCTTTCATTCCTAGTTTGGGGAGGTTTTTACCTCTTGGATTTTCTTCACCATTGCTATTATCCACCATAATGACCTAGTTTGGGGAAAGAGTCAAGCGAAGGGGACTCTATAATAAACAAGCGCTTCGTGGGAGGCACCCCATGCTTATCCTTTTATTTTCTTTTCATTTTCTATTTTCTTTGCTTCCCCAAGGACAAATTAATTCGGGGGCGAGTATAGCTTGTACTCGGTTAACAAAAACTAAGCCGTTTTAGAGATGTCTTTTGAGCTAACAATGTCAAAGAAGAGAGGAAGCTTGTTCTTTGTCATTTCTTGTTGGTTGTTTGTCTAGGTTTTCCGGATTTTGGAAGCTTCATGGTTCAAATATTGTGGAAGGACAAAGCAATTCCCACAATTTCCATCGATGGTCTCCAATCTTCTCTTCATAAATGGGAAAACTCTAATCTCTTATCCTTGTTCTTTATCGAACTAACATCTATTCTTTTGGCAAGACCATTGAATTTTTGTTAAAGATTCCTTTTGACCCTTATTTTTAAACTTTGAGGACAAAGTTTCATTTTAGTTTGGGGAAGGATATCTTCGATATTGACTTGCACTTCACGCAACCTTGTTTGAATCTTTTTGAATTTCCTTTTTGTGAAAAAGTGAGAAATTTTAAATTTTTGCTTACAAGAAAAGCTCAAAAGAAGCTTAAGTTTTGGAAAAAACACCTCTTTTTGGTAGTCCGTTGGTGAGAAATAGGAGTTAATTTTGACTTGACCGGGTGAAAATGCCCTAGCTAGTTCTTTAACCTACCTTTTGTGGGGCCAAGCTTTCACAAATCCTATTGCTTTGGATTTTAAAATGTGAAGAACAAGAAATGATGTAGTTAAATATAAGTGTATTTGCTTAAGCAAGGTTTATTTGGAAAACCTAAAGCTTATATGAATGATTTGTGTCTTTTTACTCCCATAAGCTCTTAACACACTTAATCATACGTGCTCTTTTTAATTTAGCTAAGTCAACCAATGTCTTTAGAAAAAGTCTTACATTTTGAAAAAGAATTCATTTTAATATGTAAGTAAGATTTTTGGTTTCAAATTTATAAGTTCTATTCTATAATGAAAATTTTCCATTCATCAAAAAGATAATTATAAAAAGAAGCAATATGAACATTTCTAATGCAAAAGCATTATTTTTCGTGCCAATGAACATCGAAAAATAGAATAACCAAAGCTATATGTATTTTTTAATCGTTGGCGTATCCATGTGAGAGATAGACTCGATGGTCGCACTAAGGATTAAAAACTATGTACAATAGGATCAAGGTTCGTAGGCATTCATCGCTAGGGAGCGCGGCCTAGGTGATGATTGCAACTAAGGAACTTTGGATTCAGCCTTTGTAGGAAAGGTGTTTTGTCGCGATAACCTACAAACGTAAGCAGCGGAGTGGGGGTCGAACTAAGAACACCGGTTGTTGTTGCGATATCCTATTTGGGAGAAAGGCCTAAGTAGGGGTTCGAACTAAGAACAACATTCCTATTGCAAGAAAAAAAAAAATAATTATAGTACATGGAAAATAAAAAGAATGGTTAAAAATTTCATTTTCTCAAATCAATTTATAAGTTTTGTTTCCTAATCTCTTTTAGCTTTGAGTCGAGGTTTATCTATGTTATTAACATTTGAGCTCACAAGGCTTATTTGTAAAGCTTAGATGAATTTCAACTATGAAGATAAATTGATCTATGGTTGAGTTAAAAAGAGTGCACACATCTTAATCATTAATTTATTCCTGGGAGTGAAAAGTTCACAAGTTATAAGTATAAGAGCTTAATCATTTGGACTTATATTGACAATGATCTTGTTTAATAGCTTTGTTTAGTCTAGTGAAAAGTCAAGGATGACGAATTTTCCTCTTTTGTGCTCTATTAATCGGGAGTAGCCTATTTCAATGAGCCTAAAAGTTGCAAAGTTGCAATGATTGCCATTAATGTGTTTCCATGAGATTAAATGTTGAGAAAAAAGCTTAAGTTGTTTAAAAAGGTGATTCATAAAAGGTGAAAACAAGGGCATTTTGGAAACTTGTTAGTTTACAAAGTGTACACTTGATAACATTGCGTGAGGACACGGCAATCCTTTAGTTTGGGGAATTTTGATAAATGCTTAATTGTATATATTAAATACCCGGGATTTTGCCAAATAAAAGCCAGAAAATGCCAAAAGAATAGAAAAATGTGTGCTTTTGTGTCTATTGTGCAGGAAAGGATAAAAAGGACAAAAAGAAGAAAAACCAGTCAAAAACCGACAAGAAACGAAAGAGTCAAGAAAAAGAGTGAAGAATGAAGAAATCAAAAGCCGGATCAGCCGATACAGCAAGAAAGAAAGCCAAGTGAAGTGCCAAGGACCAATTATGACAAGTTCTCAAAGTTTCAAAGGCTCATTTGAGTTATAAAGTTCAAGGGACTAAAGTTGCAAAATGAAGAAAGTTGATTATAAAAGAGAAAAGGGAAGTAAACAAACACAAGGGCCAAAGCTGTCAATTCCAAACTTCTTTTATAACTAGAAAAAGGACGGGGCAAAGACAGGGACCATTTGTGCATATATCCCAAACATTTAAACACACAAAAACGCGGTTTCTAACTTCCCCAACAAACTCCTAACAAACTTTCCCGCCTTTTTTACTCACAATCCCAATCACCGAATTTTCCCTCCCCCGCTCCTCTACAACTCCCAACCTTATATAATTCCCTCCTCCACATCACCTAGGCCACTTGTCAACCCCTGATTGGTTTAAACACCTCATCACAATGATCAAACGGCTACAAATGGATTTAAAATGATCAATGGCCAAGATTAAATGGAAGATTCAAGAAACTTTTTCTCAATAAGCTCAAAAGGATCAAACGGTTGAGATTTAAAGGAACTCTCTAGACTCCTTTCCCTCTCTTCACCCCTCTTCTATAAATAGCAAACTAGGTCTTCATTTTTCAGTGTTAATTTTCTGTTTTACACTTTTACTTTGTAATTTTCGTTTTTAAGCAAATTAAGCTCTTACATTTAAGTATTCAAGTTTTCAGCTCTTGTAATCATTTCATTTTCACTTGTACTTATCAACTCTATTAATATCAATCTACTTTTAAGGTGTTTGTGTTTTTTGATTTAAATTCCAAATCGTTTTTGAAGAATAAGCTCTAAATAAGCTAAGTGAGCTTATTGATTCTTATAAGCTCAACATTAGTTAAATTTTGTTCATTAAGGTTTCATTTACTTATTCTTACCTATTCACATTAAAAAACATGATCACTTGATACTTTTGAGTTCAATTTGGGAAGCAAAGAGTAAATAAGCTCAAATTCAGCTTATTTTGATTTCTAAGGTTTAGAGGCTTGAGGAAGCCATTAGGATCACCAGACTCTTCTACCTAGGATGACTAGTGTGAGAAGACTCTTCAATTTTCAGGTCACTTTCTCTTATTTTCATTTAAGCCAATTCTAGCTTATTTCACCTTGCTTATTTCCTTTAAGTTCTCATTAAAATCCTGTTCATTAAGTTTACTTAGCTTATAATTGTATTGTTTTCAGTCTATTTTAGCATTAAAAATTAGTAAAACTTCATTGCCACTTTTTCTGTCTTAAGTAATAGTAGAATGATTCATAGAGTAAGTAGCTTATATTGTGCTTAATAAGGCAACTAATTTTTCATTCAACAAAGCTTCATTAGTATTATAATAGTAGAAGTAGCTAAAAGGTTTTAGCTGTCTTAGTCATTTAAAAGTTTTTAATCTCAATATTGTTTTTGGACAGCATCCCTTTAAAAGGAGTGTTTGTTAAGGCTAAATAGACTCAAAAAGTCAAAAGGCACTTTTGTCAAAACTAGCTCAACAAGTAGAATCGGGAGTATATAGCAAGCTTTGAATAGATTATAGAAGTTAGGTTTTTACATTTATACAAAATTTAGAGCTTAAAAATACTTGCCAGCACCAGGGCAAGTTTTACAGTTTAAGTAAGTTTGGATTTTAGGATTTTATAAGCAATTAAGGCTTATATTTAGTTAAGGCAATTAGAATAGCATCTAAGTACTTTGTTTAGAATTCTCAGTGAAGTATCAACTTGCATTAACTGCCTTATAGCCAACTGCATCCAGCGAAAGCATAGTGCATCAGCAAAGAAACTTCAATTTTCTCTTGATATTCCATCTATTTTCTAATGGAAACCTTGCCAATCTTTTTAGCTATGATGGACTTTTAGATAAGTAGGTTAGCTACATTCAAAATTTCAGCACTTAAAAATCCAAAAACAAGCTGTTAAGCTTAGTCAAAAATAAGCTCTCAAAGCTGTTTCACTAAACTTTGCATTTTCCAGCCTAATTTTCTTTCTAAATGTGTTAAGCATAGGTTATTATTAGTTTAGATTCTTTTAACATACATCTTAATCTTCAATAAGCAGCTTTTAGTTTCAGCTTTTGTCAATTATTAAGCTCCAAATAAGCAAAAGTTCAAAAAGTAGAGAGCAATCTCATACTTTCTGTGATCAGGCTTTATTAGGTGCTTATTTTCTAGCTTATTCCTTGGGTAAAAGTGGAAATATCTTTATTAAAGTTTTGTATTAGGGTAAAGCAAAAGAGCTCAACTTGTAGTTTTAAGTTTTTACTAATTCTCAAAAATTTAATAAGCCAAAGAATATTAAATAAGCTAGGGTCTGTTTGGTTATTTTCTCAAACATATGTGATGTTTATGTAGTGAAATCACCATTAGGACATGTTTAACTTGTAAACATGGATTTTTCTTGTAAATATAGCTTTATGAACTTATACACATGTTGTATGGATGGTAATATGAAGTTATAAATGGATACATAAGTACTTTACAATCTTGGTTAAGCTTAAAAAGTATTAATGCAAAATTAGGGTTTTAAAAGATCACTTAATATGTTATGGTTTATAAAAGTTGTTATGGACTTAATGACTTGAACAAATGGACAATATAAGAACTATGGATTATATAATATGTATGATATAGTATATTAAGAATAGGGAAAGACTTGTGATAAATGACAAGGTTGAAAAGTATAAAAACTAAGTATACATATGGATTCAATATAGACATCCAATCTTTCTGTTTAAACTCGAACTACAACCTGTCCATTTTACATTTTTATAAAATAGTACGACTCATGACGATTCCGAAAAGGTAAGAAACTTGTCGAACGGATAAATAACGAAAAAGTTACGATAAAAACGAGTTATACGTTAATAAAAAAAGGGTTTATAAAATAACTTTCATAAAAACTATATCAAACAGCAAGTTTGATATTTTTAACCAATAAAACACATTTTTAGGATTCTAAAATGATAAGAATCATAATTTTTCAATTTATAATGAAGGAGTTATGAATTTTGCGGGTATTCGGTAATTAAAAGTTTATATAAATAATTTTATAAACTAGGAACATTAAAAACACTATTCATGGTTGTATGTTTCACTATGTTATGTGATCTTATTTTATTTATAATGCATATGTTATGTCACGTTATAATTATATTGAATCTAACGGGTATTGTATTTTCTTGTGATTGAAGAAAATGATGACTGATAAATATTGCCAGAGGGGTGAGATCAAAAAGATTGAAACTGAGATGTGGAATCTTAAGGTTAAGGGCACCGATGTGGTGGCTTATAATCAACGATTTCAGCAACTAGCTTTGATGTGTTCCAGGATGTTCCCAGAAGAGGTAGACAAGATAGAAAAGTATATCGGTGGCTTACCCGATATGATACTTGGCAGTGTTAAGGCATCAAAGCCAAAAACCATGCAAGAGGCTATCGAGTTTACAACTGAGTTGATGGAGGATAAGACCAATGCCTATGCTGAACGTCAGGCAGAAAAGAAAAGAAAGTATGATGATCCTCCCAAGAACAATCAAAACCATCAACAGCAGAATAAGAGGCAGAATACAGGCCAGGCCTATACTGCAGGCAATAGTGACAGGAAACCATATGAAGGATCTAGGCCTCTATGTTCCAAGTGTAATTGCCATCATGAAGCAGGTCCTTGTCCACCTAGGTGCAGTAACTGCAATAGGGTTGGCCATCTGGCCAGGGACTGTAGGATCCGGCCTGCTAACAACAACAACAACAATAACCGTAACAACAACAACAATAATCAGCAGGGCAACGGTTGCTTTGAGTGCGGAGCTCAAGGCCACTTTAAAAGAAACTGCCCAAAACTGAAAAACAATGACCGTGGTAATCAAGCTGGGAATGACAGGGCTCCAGCGAAGGTGTATGCGGTTGGAAATGCGGGGGCAAACCCAGACAACGTCGTTGCGGGTACGTTCCTTCTAAACAACCGCTATGTTATTATCTTATTTGATACTGGTGCCGATAGAAGTTTTGTATCTACTGCATTTTGCTCCCAAATTGATATCATGCCATCTACCCTAGATCACTATTATAATGTCGAACTAGCTGACGGGAGAATAATTGGGTTAAACACTATCCTTAGTGGTTGCACATTAAACTTCCTAAACCATCCATTCAACATAAACTTAATGCTTGTAGTTTTGATGCTATAATCGGTATGGATTGGTTGGCGAGGTACCAAGCGGTCATTGTATGTGCCGAGAAGATTGTTCGCATCCCCTGGAGAAATGAAACCTTAATCATACACGGTGATGGAAGTAACCAGGGAAATGTGACACGATTAAACATCATTTCGTGCACTAAAACGTAGAAGTACATGGAAAAATGATTTCCTATCTTTTTGGCACATGTTACTGCAAAAGAGGTTGAAGACAAGTCGGAAAAGAAGCGACTTGAGGACGTACCAATAGTTCGAGATTTTCCTGAAGTATTTCCTGTATTTCCTGAGGATTTGCCGGGTCTTCCTCAGGACTTGACAAGTGGAATTTCACATCGCTTGTAACCTGGTGCCTGACTGTAGCCACCAGGTGCCACATTATCGTTTGGCCCCTCAGAAATGATAAGAATTGGAGGATCAAATACAAGAGATTTCCGACAAATGGCTTTATAAGACATAGTTCGTAACCAAGGGGAGATCCATTTCTGTTCGTCAAGAAGAAAGATGGATACGTTACAGGATGTGCGTAGGATTCATCGGGGAACTATAAAACAAAAACTAACGGTGAAGAACCGTTATCCACTCCCCAGAATTGATGATTTATTCGATCAACTTCAAGGGTCGAGTGTCTACCGAAGTTCAACCTAAGGTCAGGTTATCCACCAATTGAGGGTCGAGAGGAAGAAATCTCGAAAGACTCCTTCAGAAATCGATATAGATTATGAATTCCAAAGTTATGACGTTTGTTTGGACCAACGAACCTGCTGTGTTTATGGACCTCATGACGAGTGTGCAAACCTTTCTGTCAAATTCGTATTTGTCCTTTATTGAAGATATATTGATCCTATTCCCCCCCACCTCCCCCCCCCCCCCCCCCCTAAGAACAAGCAAGAGCACGAAGAGCATCTGAAGATAATATTGGAGTTGTTGAAGAAAGAGGAGTTGTATGCAAAATTTTCCAAGTGTGAATTTTGGATTCCCAAAGTACAGTTCCTCGGTCACGTGATTGATAATAAAGGCATTCATGTGGATCCAGCCAAGATCGAATCCGTTAAAGATTGGACATCTCCTAAGACACCAACGGAGATTCGTCAATTTTTAGGTCTTGCTGGGTATTATCGACGATTCATTGAAGGGTTTTCAAAAATCGCCAAACCAATGACCAAGCTCACTCAAAAGAAGGTCAAGTTTGAGTGGGGTGATAAACAAGAAGCAGCTTTTCAACTGTTGAAGCAAAAGTTGTGCAGTGCACCAATCCTTGCATTACCTGAAGGAAGCGAAGATTTCATCGCATACTGCGACGCTTCAAAGAAGGGTTTGGGCGCTGTGTTGATGCAAAGAGAAAAGGTGATTTCTTATGCATCACGCCAGTTAAAGATCCATGAGAAGAACTATACTACTCATGATCTGGAACTTGGAGTAGTAGTGTTCGCTCTAAATATTTTGAGGCACTATCTGTATGGAACCAAGTGTACAGTGGTCACTGATCACAAAAGTTTGCAACACATTTTAGATAAAAAAGAGTTGAACATGAGGCAACGCCGATGGTTAGAGTTGCTTAGTGATTACGATTGCGATATTCGTTATCACCCAGGGAAAGCAAATGTCGTTGTTGATGCTTTGAGCAGGAAAGAACGAGAAAAACACGTTAAGGTTTGAGCTTTAGTCATTGACTATTTAGTGGATCTTCCTGAGCATTCCTGAATGCTCAGACTAAAGCATGGAAACCAGAAAACATCAAGAGTGAGGATGTTGGAGGTATGCTGATTGAAAATGCCAAATTTCCAGAGGCAATTAGGACGGAAAAGTTGGAACCTCGTACGGATGGAACCCTATGCCTCAATGGCAGGAGTTGGTTACCTTGTTATGACGATTTGCGGACTGTGATCATGCACGAGTCCCACAAATCGAAGTATTCTATCCATCCAGGTTCCGAGAAAATGTATCAAGACGTAAAGAAGCTATATTGGTGGCCCAATATGAAAGCCGACATCGCCACCTATGTTAGCAAGTGCTTGACCTGTGCTAAGGTCAAGGCCGAACATCAGAGACAATCGGGTTTGTTGGTACAACCCGAGATGCCTCAATGGAAGTGGGACAATATCACGATGGATTTTGTCACGAAGCTTCCTAAGTCATCACAAGGGTACGATACCATTTGGGTGATCGTTGACCGACTTACAAAGTCTGCAATTTTTATACCCATGAGGGAAACTGACCCCCTGGAGAAACTAGCGAGAATGTACCTAAAGGAAGTAGTAACAAGGCATGGAATACCGGTCTCGATTATTTGTGATCGTGACCCTAGGTTCGCATCAAATTTTTTGGAGGACACTTCAGAAAGGGATTTGGTACAGTTTAGATATGAGTAGGCATATCATCCGCAACTGGACGGCAATAAGCGATAACAATTCAAACTCTCGAAGATATGCTTCCAGCTTGTTGTGATCATTTTTCTTTGGAATTTGGAAATGGTTGGGGTTAAACATTTTGCCATTGGTCGAGTTTTCTACAATACGGTATCAATTGCTAGCATTAAGGCTGCACCCTTTGAAGGCACTTTACGTAGAAAATGTCGTTCGCCTATTTGTTGGGATGTGGGTGGAGAAGTTTAACTCACGGTCCAGAGATGTTCAAGAGACGACCGAGAAAATCATTCAAGTTAAGCAAAGGATGCAAGCCGCTCGTGATAGGCAAAAGAGCTACGCTGATTTGAAGCGTAAACCGATGGAGTTTGAGGTTGGAGATAAAGTGATGCTTAAAGTTTCGCCTTGGAAAGGGGTAGTACGTTTTGGCAAACGAGGGAAGTTAAATCCCAGGTTTGTTGGACCCTTCAAGGTAATAAAAAGGGTTGGAGATGTTGCATACAACCTCGAGCTTCCGAGAGCTGAGCAGAGTTCATAATACATTTCACGTGTCCAACTTAAAGAAGTGTCATGCCGACGAACCCTTAGCCGTTCGTTGGATTGAGACGTTATTTTTTGATGACAAGCTTCTGTTTGTCGTCAAGGAACTATAAAGATCATAGATTGTGAAGTTTAAACGGTTGAAGCGAAGCGTAATCTATTAGTCAAGGTTACGATGGCAACTCCTATGAGGAGGTCCTGAGTTTACGTGGGAACGCGAGGATCAATTCCGGAAGAAATACCCACATCTGTTCTCAAAGACCGGGCCGTCGTCAAGTGCTGCGTCTTAAGCCTTGAGGACAAGGCTCATCTAACCAGGGGAGACTATAACACCCCGTATTTTAGGACAATGTACGACGTTGATAAAGTCGCTATTTATTTTTTTGTATTGTACGCGTTTGTTTTTAATGGAAATCGTTAAGTTAAATCGCGTAAGCAAGAAATAATCAGTTAACGTAAACGGGCATCAAGCAAATTATTGTTTACGTCAAACAAGGGTTAAGTAATTATTAGGGGGATAATTATTAACATTACACAAGTTATTTTATCGGATACGTGAAAGTGTTTACGTTTCGCGATAAATGACAATTAGGTTTTCCCGTAAACCCTAAAAATTTACGTACGCTTCAACAAATACCTACGTTTATATACAATGATCGAAGTTTATAAAACTTTATGCATATGTATATATTTATACACATCTCATATGATTATACAAGATAACAAATACTTTACAAAATACCAAGACATTACAAAGTTTAACTTTTAAATAAAAACTACACTTTACATTTTATAAAAACTTTACTTACACTTTTCTTTTATAAATTACAAGTAAACTATAAAAGAAATTAAGCTAGGAACACATCCCTTGTTTCCATGGGATGATTCCTAGTTAGGGGAACCATAAGACATAGAAACATATGCATTAAGAGACCATGTTTTCCTCCTTTGTTGTCCCCCCCTATCCCACGGCATAGAACCCCCCCTTGGACTTTTGGTCAAACTAAGCTCAACAAATATCTAGTTTCTCTTCCTATAAATACCAAGCATACATGAGTGAAGTTTCTTACATCTTTTTACTTAGTAAAATTTCACTTCTTTCTCTCCTTTTTCTCTCCAAACCCACGGCTCAATATAGCCACTTAAACAAATCATACAAAATTTTTATACAATCCATACAAGCCTATACACATCAATCCTAAGATATTCTAAGGTGTTTCCAAGCATTGAATCACCATTTGCAAGTAATAATCAAGAAAAGGAAGGCTAGGGCTTTTACTTGGAAAGCTAGGGTTTTCATTGTGCAAACTTTGGTTTTGAGTCTAAACGCGGGTTTAGCACTTATTTCTCATCTCATACATCATCCTTAAGGTCTTCCTAATTCCTTTGATTACTTTTTATTAGATTGATTTTAGTGTTATATGTTAGTTATGGCCTATAATCTAACCCACAAATAAATAAATTGGGTTTCCTAAAAAGTCCTAAAAACTACAAGTTTTAAACCAATTTTGGAATTAAATATTTAGGGGCTGTTTTAAGTTTCGAAATTTACATTTATGTTTTATGATTTAGAAAATACTACATGTCACAAGGATGAGGGGTCATGTAGACTCGAAAAACCGATTAATAACGAAGGAGATACGCATTTACAAGTATACGATAGTATACTTTTATAATACAATTTTATAAAAGTACTATTCATTATAGAATCTTTACCTTTATAAAACATCCATAATATGATAAAACTTTCAATTACGAGAATGTGCTCGAAAGAATCGCTAAAAACGGAGCTATAACAAATAAGATACGACAAAAACGAGTTTACGCTAATTAAAACCTAAAAACGAGTAAAATAGCTATTGTGAACAGTAAAAACACTATTCATCGCAGAATATCAAAAACGGGAAAATGTATATTGTGTCATAACTCGTCTTATACTGAAGACGCGGACGTAAATAAATCGCGAGCAACGACTTTAAAACGACCAAATTATGTCATCTTTTACGAAAAGGATATTTATAAACGTTTTCACTTTATAAATTTTATTTTACTAAAACGATGGTTGGTGATTATGCAATTTTAATACATTTAAGTGGTTATCAAAGTGCTATTATACTAGGGAGTTTTCTAATGAGGCACTATTCGGATGGAGATAGACGAGGTTATTGGATTTTCGATTTAAAGTGTCCATAACTACTGTAGTCATGTACTTTTATCCTCTTAATTTGATAGCAACGAACGATAGTACGATGTAACAACTTATAGGATTATTTAAGGTTATTTATTATAGTTACTCGGGTACTTTTACGACCTATATTGAATTGGTGCATTCGGGAATAAATCGGGAAGCATTCCCACACTTGATATAAATTTTTCTGATTCTCTCAACTTGTGGTGAGTCATAGCCCAAAAACTTTTTACGGTTTTTAATGAATTTACTTTATTTTGGGGTGGAAAAATGACTTTGTTTTACAATTGGAAGGAAAGTGATATTTTGCTTGAGTACTTGTTTGCCTAAGTGGCGATATAACCAAGTTAAGGCCATTATCATGAACTGTCAATTGCATAGATGTAGTTGGGAATTACATTATGTGAGCGCGAATGTTATTTAATAGATCTATTTGGGAAACGACCTCCCCGTTCGGGTGACTAGCTATCACCGGGAACGAACGTTTATAAGCAAATGCTCGAATCAGGGATGTTTCGGGTTAGAACATCGGATCGGGCTGAGTAGCAATATTTTGCGAACAAGACTGTCGAGCTTCAGTGTCATGAGCTTAGTGTAAATGTAATCTGGTTTTGTGATTGTTTGCATATGTTGTAACATCACGGGAAAGTCTTGCGGTCCTGCATAATTTAAATACATAAACCTATGAATTCACCAACATTTTTGTTGACGTTTTAAGCAATGTTTTCAGGAGGTCAATAGGCACGAGGTGCCAAGGATGCATTGGGTTACATTTTGGATTGCACGCTTAAAGACTTTTATATCATATTTTGGGAAATCTATGTCATCTTTTGTAATATTAAACAAGGAACAAGTGAAGCTATATGCTTTTGATAAATGTCTTTTAATTAAATTACTGGTTATCAATTTAAACGATTTTTGTGTCGTTCTTATATATATCTTGTGCTGTTGATCTTGAAGTAACACGCCCCGGATCCTTATTCCGCTGCGACCAATTTTGGGGGTGTTACATAAAGTCAAAGCATTTGTTTTTTTTTTTAAAATATTCTTATATAAATACATATTTTGATTGGAATATGCATGTTTATAAAGTCAAAGCAGTTACTCTTGAGCAAAACAAAAGTAGTAGAATCTCTACTCCTAAATCTGGAAGTATATCTGCAGGTATTTTGTTAATGCATAATTAATGTTTTTTTAAAACAGTAAAACTCATTGACTAATTACAATAGTTTTTTTATATATGCATGCATTGAGATCACATATAAAGGAGGAGACAGTGTTTGCTTCATCCACCTTCTATTCGAGCTTTACCAAGTAATTGTTTAAACAACATGGTTTTTAATATGTGTTCTATTTTTTTAAAGTTTTAATTGTAGTTAATACTTGCATTATATGAATACTTGTTTATATATGGACGCAGTAAGGATTAGCGAACAAAATAAATAATCTTCTATTAAAAACAAATCAACCCTTTGATTGATACATGGTCTCTCAATAGCGGAGATGCTCTCTATTTGGCATTACATAAGCTTAATGAAGCAATGATCATACAGTTTGGAAGCTGTTCCAGATGATGACGGTAACTAAATTTATTTACCTATGTTTTTAATCACCTTTTCAAACAATTTCTAATTGTTTAGATCATGAAAACTGTCAAATCGAATCCAGATTTTCATCAAAAAAATGCATGTTAAATTTAACCTCTTCTTCAAGAGGGACAATGCTATATTATCTCTAAATTCGGAGCTGCTGAAAATGACGAAAGGTTGCCATTGTTACCTTATAGATGAAAAATAACTAATAAAACATAAAAAAACCAATATTTAACAAAAAAACCACAAATCATAACCCCCACATCGAGGCGGGTTTTGCACTAGTATAATATATATATATATATTATATATATATATTTTATATTTTATAATATATATATATATATTATATATATATAATATATCATATACTATATATATATAATATATATATTTACTATTTTATGAATGTATATATGTATGTATATATGCGGCATCATGTATCCCAAAAAGATATACGATATAGATTTTCGAAAAACCCTTACCAAACCACAATACTTAGAATATTCATTCACATGATTTGTATTTGCATTCTTAATGGCATACGTGAGCTTTGCATGCAAAATTCATGCATGATGATAGTTATTATATTTCCTATTATTGTTTTGTGATTGTCGGTTGACAATCCACAAAGGGGTATTGTGGTTTGTGGTGTTATTCGTGAAATAAGCACTAGCATTTTAGCGTATCACGTTGACGTGTAATGTAAGCATACTATAAAGGTTATCTACTTTGGTAACTTGTTTTGGTTTTGTGTACTTCAAAGAACACAAACGCGTGTTCATAAGCTTTCGTTGTTCGTTTGCAATTAGCTAAAAGGTACGCAAATCCTATTTATGTTTATGTCAATCATATGCACTATATGAGATCTATATCTCTTATGTAACTCGTATAATATTACATGTGAATCGATGAATAAAAGTACAATAGACATAAAAAAGGTAGTTTTTTTAGTTTCGGTATGTTTGACACTTGGTCACTAAAAAAATTCGTAGTTTATTCATATTAAGTCAAAAAATTCTAAATTTTTTATAATAGATCCACGACTATAGGCTACAACTTTGTAGTTTACTGCTAAGGTTGGGGAAGACTCCTTTATAATCTGGTCGGGGCCTAAAGTCGACTTAAATAAATTATAAGCTTTTATGTGCTATGTGGTATATATTTATATAAGGCTTACACAATCGATTATATCAATGTATGTGGCCCAATTCATTAGAAGAAGGAACCTTATGTAAGTATATATATAATTTTAATTATTCGATATTTATAATCATCGTTTTATGATTTACATGTGTTAATTATTAACTGTTTAAATAATTGTTATCTGTATTAGTTGTTTATATTTATTGTTTTGTTTTTTATAAGTTGTGACTTGTGCGAAAACAAAAGGGTTTTTAAGAAAAAAAAATATAAACATGACTAATAATATATGAAATAATATTTATTATAATCAATTTTTATTGCGTTGTCTTATGTGTCAATTTGGGTTCGGCTTACATTTGATAATCATGACCTTCGGGTTTCCGCGATAAAAATAGAATTCTTTTGATTTGAAAACACATTGAATCGTTAATTTTAAAGGTATCACTATTTATGCACGTGTATGTATAGAAAAATAAGTGACACCAGAATAATTAACTTAAATGAGTAAAGTTGTTATTAAAATCTATGATACGAAGATGGATGCATGCTTCTTCGTACATATTTGTCATGTCAAATATAATACCCCTTTTAAATTAGTTAATACCACCCAATTTGAAAGAACACTTGCAATTGCCTTTTACACCACGTGAGACATATGTAGATTGCAACCCAAGGTGATTATACACTTTTCGTGGTGAGTTGGTGTTTATATATACACTTCTTTATTGGTGCTCTAAATCGAGGTTAAGCTGGGGACCTTAAGCTCGAGGCATAGATGCAATGAAACATGCTTACGTAAACACTTTTGATTGTTCACAAGTAAAATAAGTGAGTCGCATAATGTTCTAGAAATTGCACTGGTGGTAATTATTGATCGTCAATTACCTTTTAATTACACTATTGCTAGTAGATCAACTGATGTGATGGTGTATGTCAAGTAGGATCCTAGCCTTTAGAAAATTATTTGTTTATATGGTTAAACATGGGTAGTTAATTTTTCTTTAAGGAGTATTATCAAAAATACTAAAAATTGAATTTTGTGATTCTTTTAATAGTATTAATGCAGCATTAAAACCGTAAACGATGGTTTGTTTCTTTCTTGAAGAAGACAAACCGAGCCTCCTTGCATTGTAAGGAAAAGGGAGACTCATTCCTATCATTTTTCCTTGCTTAGAAAAGTTATAAAGGAACACTAGAATTTTTCTAATTCTAATTAAACTCATAGCAAACTTATATGATTAAGTAGATTGCATGACTTATATTTTCATATAAATTTCATCACCCTTATTCTGTGGTGAATACTTTGAAACATATAAGACATTTGGATAACTAGAGAACATGTTCTTAGGGCTAACAAATGATAACATCTTGATTTAAGATGCCTTATGAGTTCTTGATTAGAAAATAAAACATTACCGCAAAAGTGGTAAAGGCAAACTAGCATGATTTATCTAGTTGTTTGCTTTAACCAAATTAAGGTGCTACATACCCTTGTGGAATTGTAGGACGGTTAAGGAGGAAATTGCATGCTCAATTTTCAAGTTAATAAATAGCACTGATGGATAGTCCCTCATCTACATAGTAGAACTTTTGAAATCCAAGTAATTGTTACTAATCAAGATTTCAAAGAGAGTTGGAAAATAAATAGATCACTATTTGTTTTTACTGGTTATGGAACATTTGCAATGTTGTCAAATCCAGTGGTAGCATCGTGACTTATTTCTGAACAAGACATTAATGTAATATTGCCTAATTCAGTGGGAGCTACAAGGTTTATTATCTTGGTAGTAACCCAGATTATATCTCACTTATCTTGAGATAATATATAATTTTCTAACTATAGACACTCATGGTTTTAAGGATAGTCGTGCACTATTTCTTATTAAACAACATGGTTCTATATCTACTTGTAACGCTAGTATCTGTGACACTATCATATTGTACATATAAACGAACGAACGTCGTGTTGTTTAGCTACATGTATGATGTTGTGCCATGCACAAGTGGGAGAAATCTTTATTGTGTGCAAGGTACAACACATGACAAAAACAATATGATTAAAGGTAATATGATTAAAGGTTCTCTTAACCGTAAGGTAAGAAACATATGTCAAGATATGAAATAAAGACTACTTCAAGTAAAATGTTTATGTGTTTTTGGAATGTCCAAAATAATGAAGTAATCTCGATTTAAAGACTACTTCAAGTAAAAGGTTTATATGCTCTTGGAATGTCCCAAATAATGAAGTAATCTTGATTAACTTGAAATTACTATTGAAGCCAAGAGTTGACGTTCAGAATTACTTTAGTTAAATATGTTTATGTTTATTGTAAATTAATAAACATTAAGTCCGTTAATTGTTAAAAGACTTATAACATAAAGTAAGCGTTCAAAAATTACTTTAGTTAAATATGTTTATGTTTATTGCAAAGTAATAAACATGGAGTCCTTTAATTGTTGAAAGACTCATAACATAAAGTAAGTTATGTCTTCTGGTTATGACATGAACAAAAGTCCTTGAATTGTTCAAAGGCAAAATAATGTATAGTTAACATGGATAGAGTTCTTGAAAGATATGTACATAGAGTTTTAGAACTAGTTAAAGCTGTATACATTAATGCATGCAAATAGGTTTTTAAATACTATATATTCAATTTAGTTTGACACAATTGATTAGTATGTAACCTAAAGAGTATTAAGTTATTAGGATTGTGATAAAGTCTCACAATTAAACTACTCATAGAATACCACATATTATGGTATGTCTAGAATGTTGAATCAAATTCTTTGGAATTATTTGATTATGATACCTTAAATATTTTATCTCCAAAATCTGTCAAGGTTTGAAATTGAGTATGTCTT